>SKCR01004996.1:0-71741 GCA_019454045.1 Zanthoxylum bungeanum | reverse complement strand
TTTGATCCACATTTCGTCCTAAATGATTTCATTGAGTCCCGATATTATTTTATCTGCAAAATAAAATAAAACATATCAAAACGTTCATCAAACCCGAGAAACTAAACAAATATTAAGTAAAGGGGCGGTAAATATGATATATTTCCGCTCATCACACTCCACCTCCACATTTTTTTTCCTCAAGGTCTTCAGAAAAACAAATTGGACAAGTAGTTTCCTCCTCGTTTCCTAGAGGTGTTCAAAAAGCTGCATATCAACATTCCATTTGCAGAAGCGTTGGAACAAATGCCCAGCTATGCCAAATTCGTGAAAAACATTCTTTCACGAAAACGGAGATTGGGAGATTACGAGACAGTAGCATTATCAAAGAATGCAGCGCTATCTTTTAGAGAAACTTCCTCCAAAATTGAAAGATCCTGGCAGTTTCACTGTTCCTTGCACCATAGGAGAACATGACTTTGGTAAGGCTTTGTGTATTTAGGTGCGAGTGTTAACTTGATGCCTTTTTTCTATTTTCAGGAAATTGCAGATTGGAGAAACAATGCAACTTCAGTCTCTCTACAACTTGCTGATAGAATGCTCATATTTCCAAGAGGCGTAGTTGAGGATGTGCTGGTCAAGGTTGACAAATTCATTTTCCCCATCAGATTTTATTATCCTTGATATGGAGGAAGACGCAGACGTGCCAATCATCCTCGAGAGACCATTCTTTGCTACAGGTCGAACCATTATTGATGTACAAAAAGGAGAACTAACCATGAGGGTACAGGACCAAGAAGAATATTCAATGTTTTAAAGCCATGAATTTCCTGAATGACGAGAAAGAGGAATATTTCAGACTTGATGTGATAAATAGTACCATCCAGACTCCAATACAATGCAAAGTTCTGCTGACAAACTTAAAGCATGTCAATTGCCTGTGGAGCTGAAGATAAAGCGCACTGCGTACTGAAGAAGCCTATTCTTGCACTACAAGCAACGGAAGAGAAAAAGTTCCACCACTCAACGAATTGGAGGAATTTCACAATCAGCCTTTGAGGATGCCAAATTGTACAAAGAAAGGCAAGGAAAAGAAATGATGAGAAGTTAGTGCGCATACAACTGGAAACCAGTGCAGAAGGTACTGTTAAAACAATCAGGGTGAAATTCTTCCCATGGAAGCCAAAATCACGGTGGTCCAGCCATTTGTTATCACCAAAGTTTTAACCAGATAGATGTTGGATAATATGACCCATAGCGTCACTATTTGTACAGATCATAGTGTGGTTTGTACAAATTAACTATGTGACAAGGAAATTGCACTCTCATCATTTGTGATTAGATCACCTTAGATATATAAATGAAGAGAGGTCCATATGATTAGTTCCTGGATTGAGATGATATGAGACAGTATCAGTCCACGAAGGATTAATCATTAAATATCCCTAGTCGTAGTATTATCGAGACTGGACATCGATAATGCGGAATAGGCTAGTAGTGCACTTGTGCGCGTTGTGAGGGCACAACAGCATAGTTCTCATATATTTGGGTATTGGATACTCATGCAAGTGCGATAGGAGGTTGTGTTTCACCGATGGTACGGGAAACAGCTTCGCTCTGGATAGACCCCTCGGAATCCCATTGGTATTATGACTATGTGTCAATGGGAGTCCGACATCAGGGTAGGTGTGTATGGTCTTAACTTGAGACTTGCACTGCTAATGCTTACGACAATCATATACTTTAGTTGAGGTCGTCTAGGACTCTAACCGGTTCTGTGTACGCCAATGCTGGGTATATGAGAATCGTAGAGTATTGGGTGTGAGTCAAGACGGAAGTATCACTCCAGTCATAGTGGAGATGATGTCACGCAGGATACGGTATTAGTGCTCTTAAGTGCTGGCCGGCCATCGGGATATTATGACAAGGTCATGTATATCCGATTATAGAGACTAGTTACCAGACATCCGATATGTGCTTCGGACGGGGTAGACACTTATCCAGCCCCAGCCCTAGCACATGACTATCCGATACTGGGCCGATATACAAATACTTGGTATACTACGCCTGATATAGATCTTAAATATTCTTAGATGAATATGACCGGAGAATTGGGTAGACTTCGTGCTTTGCTAGAAGCCGATCTTGTCTCGTAAATCGGTAGAACGTAGTACTTGTACATACGTGTTCGGATACTCCGACGACCGTATTTACTGCCGACTTATCCGGGGATCTCATGGGTCGCTTCCCGATAATGCACCGATGACGCATAACTCGCACTCATTAATAATCTGGGATTAATAGAAGAGAGAGAAAATTAATCTAGGATTAATTACGGAGATTTTTATCTGGGATAAAATATCGTCTAAAGAAGAGAAGAGTGATTATTTAGAATTAATTGTTTAAATTAATATATTCGATATATTAATCGAAATTGGATTTCGACGCGGAATTAAAATTAGATTTTAATTCGGGCGAACGAATTAATTTAGAATTAATTCGTTAGCGACGTGAATAGTGAATTCGCTAGGGTAATCATTTAATTACGACGCAACGGAAACTCGATAATTGGGAATTAGCGAACCCGATCCCGAGTGTGATTGCGAACGCATTCGTATTTTGAATTCGAGTGCGGCGACGCAAGTCACATCAAGCGTCAAATCATTCGTCACAACATCAAGCGTCAAATCAAAAGTCACTTTGAGTGATTGATTGATTGATGATGTGATTGATTGATTGAAAGACTACATGTCACTTTGATGAAGTGAAATGAATAGTTGATGGTTTTAGGTGAAATAGTGTAAGTTGGTGGAAAGTATTTACCAATTGATTTTAATTAATTGTTTGGTAAATGTTTAATATATTTTTTTATGAAAAATATATAAGGCATTTTGGAAATGCTTTTACTACCTAATACACAATTTCTCTCCTCCATTTCTCTCTCACAACTCACGCCCAAAAGGCTCTCTTTCTTCTTCCACTTTCAGCTCACTGCCGTGAGCTATAGGGAAGCAATGAGTGGTTTTTGTTGCAAAAACACAAGTGTTCTATCACCTTACGAGACTTGCGAAGGTGTTAGGAGGTTCACCCATGAGGAGGCGGGATTCGTTCGACGAAGCTTGGAGCTTGACGAAGGACCAAATTTGAAGCCAAAACAGTGAGTACATTCACTGCAGTTCACGCCCTTGGCAGTGAGGAATTTCGAATTTTGTTGCTTGCCGCGTCTCTCAACCGATCGATGTGAGTATTCCGCTACCTCCGTTGATGTATTCACACATGATTTCATTGCTTGTATGATCTGCTTGGGACTAGATAAAAACCTAACAATGGCATCAAGAGCTATAGGTTCAAGCATGAAAATGTAGGGCTTAAAATTTGGGTAAATTTGTTTTGAGCATGATTTGAATGAATTGATTGTTTAAGTATTCTTATAACATGTCTAATTGCATTTTGGTTGGACCAATTTGTTGAAATTGATTTGGAATAATTTTCCCCAAAAATGTTAAGTTGGCCGAATATGGATGGTGTTGGAATTCTTGGAATTTTTCATTATTAATTCATTAGATGAGTTGTAATGAAGTAGGATGATGTTGATTTGAGATTTAATTGGATTAATTTTGAATTGAACAAAACCCCTAAAACCATCACCTTGGCCGAATGCTTTTGCTCTGAATGTCTTGGTATATTTTGATTTTGAACAATTGGATGTGTATAAAATCATTTAGGATGTTGATTTAATGTCGATTTGTGGCTTGATTGGATTGAAACCAAATCGGATATAAAATCCTTCCTTGGCCAAGACTTAGAAGCATGTAAAATGGGTTTGATTTTTTCATTTATGTGTTGGACATGTGATAATGATAATGAGCATGATTAATGGACTAATTTAGTGTTTTGGAAATATTGATTTAGTTGGTTAATCATGTAATGCACTTTAGGTAATTAAATTGCGGAATTGGATTCATGAAATTTAATTATTTAGGCTTAAATTGGATTTGGGCTTCTATTGCTGTAATTGGGCTTATTGGGCTTTTGTTGTACAAAGTTGGATTTGGGCAAATTGGATTGGATCCAATGGGCCCAAAGCCACTTCCGTTAAGCCCAAATGCAACTTATAAACCTTTAAAGTTTAATTGGGCCTAATGGGCCTAAATTGATTTCTGGGCTTATGGGGTTACTCCTTGATTGGGCTTTGGTTGCCGAAGCCCCGCCTTAAAGAAATTAATTAAAGCCCATTAGACTTGAATTGAATTGACGTTGGACGTTAATCGGGCTTTGAGTCCCGAAGCGATTAAATTTGGAATTTAAGTCGAAAAGGTTTATTAAATAAAGTTTAATATTTAATTTGGAATTGAATAGTGAATTAGTATTAAATACATGTTAAATTGGATTTAATTATGGTAGTTTAATTTAATTCAAGAATTCGTACTTTGAGTACTTATTCGCAAAAACGAGTTTGACTCGAGCAAAATCAAATCGTTGTTTGAACATTGGATGATCACATAATTATCAGATTAATTAATTTGATTAGATTGATTGATAGCATGCTTATGTGTGAATCGTGGTTGTGATGAATGAATAATGTTATCGGATGGATATTAGTCGGGTGGGGAAATTTTGGAAATTGTTGTAATAAATTCGATTTATTAAATTGGACCTGCGTGTCCAGCCTTATCACCTCTATTCTCTTGTATTCTCTTCTCACCTATTCCCCTCAATGTAAATGAGATTTCTTTAAGAAGTGTAGTGTAACGGGTAGAAGTAATACAAGTGCTAGCTTGAGTGAGAAAGGGAGAGATTTGATCTAGGATCAATGTGTTAAGTATCCATCCGCATATCATTATTATTTATTTTCATACTCGCTTTATTATGTATTTAGAATGCATGTTTAAGGGTGTATGATGATGAGACCTTAACAAAAGATAATGAAATTGGTAGCCAATTTGCACGCGAAAAGCCCTCATCAAATATCATGCGTCTTTTCCTTCCATTGAGTGATTCTTGCTCAAGATCCTAGATTGGCATGGGTTTTGGCCAAAGTCAAGCCCTTGTCCGTCAAAGATGTGTTTGAATCACGAGGCTTGTTCCATATTGGTGTCTTGTCCAAGTTGTGGTTTGTTGGCCAAAGTCAAGACCACTTCTTGTCCAACGACATTGATTACGAAGCTTCCATGGTCAATGGGTCCGCGCTTGACTGGGATCATCAGGTTTGTTGTGCCAAGCCAAGGCCTAGTTTGATTCAGAGGAAAAAGGTTAGGATATATATTCGATATATAGGCATATATAAGATATATGTTTCGGACTTGGATGTCCACCTACTGGATCTAGGAATTGGATTAGATCCAATTGATCTTAGAGATCTACCTAGTTAATATCATACAATTTGTTGGCCAAAGTCAAGATTGTGTGAT
Organism: Zanthoxylum bungeanum; assembly: GCA_019454045.1. NCBI lineage: Eukaryota > Viridiplantae > Streptophyta > Magnoliopsida > Sapindales > Rutaceae > Zanthoxylum > Zanthoxylum bungeanum. The sequence goes on along the minus strand of SKCR01004996.1, from coordinate 66,351 downwards.
ATTTACACAAGGCAGGTTATTCGGATCCTAGCCCACTAGGAAACACGGTTTCCCGAGTACTCGACAAGGGTTAGGGCTCGACGAAAAATAGTGGGAGGCAAGAATTGAATTTGCATATTCGTTCAATTACTCGCCATACGCGCTCAAACAAATATCACTCGTCATATATATTAAATGTTAGTTGGACTAATATTTAAATTGTTGTTTTAATAAACAGTTGGACTATATTATACTTGATTATATATAATTGGATTATATATCAATATATTTTGAATTAATTAATTTCAGTTTACAGTGATTTTTAATTGGATTATAGTAATCAATGTAATTGAGGTTAATTATTTGGATTATATTTGATTATATAGTTGGACTATTATAATCATTATAATATATAGTACCACTAATCGTTGATCAAATAGTTGGACTATTGTAATCAAGATAAAATGGAAAAGTTGGATATTTAAAATATAATCTGGGATTAAAATATTTTAAATGATTTAATTTTTCAAATTGGGAATAAATAATAGGTTACTTTATTTGATAAAATAACTTATTATACCTTAAGCCCCAAATTAACAAAATAAGTAGAGCATTAAATCTTTGGAAGGTTTATGTGATGATGACTTTAGTGCTTAATTTAATATACTTGTCATAAATCTAATTTTAGATTTAAGAAGTATTAAAATTGCAATTTATAATTCTTGGAGAATTAATTGACTATTCTAGAGGAGATAAAGTCAAAGTTTGCAATTGGGCATGTAGCACGAGGTGCACATTGTTTCGATATTCTAAAAACCCAAGGCTTGGCCTAAGGTTCCTGAAATATTGAAAATGATAATTGACATATCCCAAAGTGACTACCATTTGGATATGGCAGACACGAAGGAATTAAAGAAAGGGCAAAGCTCTGACTTTAAAAATGTTTTTCAAAGTTATGTTCACTGCTAGTATTGAAATTAGATTTTAAATACTTAGTGTGGTACATAAAATATATGTATTGATGTTCAGAATCTACTTTGAACAGGATACTGACTTCAAGCTGAGATTGCTCTGCGAATCGGAAACGGGACGGAAGTCGCTGTTTCGACCGTAGATACCTAAGTTTAGGAACTACCCTTCGGGTGTGTACTTAAATTAGAACTATGTATAATGTACTAGTTTGACTATAGACATTATCTCTATATCAATGTTTAATCCATTGTGGATAAACCTTTATATTCTAGAACACTAAGTGTTTCATTATATAAAATGATACTGAGATAAACACATTAGATGTGAATAACCGAATTTATATTTTGAATATAATTAAAATCTCAAAACATATAAAATGACAAATAAATAGCTCAAATTGATTTGATCAATAGAGACTTATTTGTGGCATTGTTGTCTAGGACACAATTAACAAGACTCGTATATCCGCACTTTTGAAGAGTGGGTACTAGGACTGATTTGACTATTCAAATAAAGTCTACGAATCTAGTTTGTTAGGTAAAGTACCTAAACACTGTTTACTTGGTAATAGTGTAAGTGCCACCGATCTGTTAGTCATATTCATGGTGAATTAGTGGGCACATATCTACCTAGGCTAGATGTGAACATGAATATTTCGTGACCTTAACGGATGTGACAATCACGTTATGGTTATGTTTTCTTTTGAAGCCACAAATCAGGAACTTTTAGAGTTTCGACACGAAGTAGATAAACAGATCGACTAGTATTATGCAGTCACGGTAAGACCGTAATGAAAATACTTAAGCAGTAAGTTTCAAACATACATGTAAGAGTATGGTATTCTTTCATATGAGGACTCCTCCTGAGACACGTCAGTTAGACGATGTGTCCGAACAAAACTGAATTTTGTTGGACAAGATAAGGTTAATTATGAGTCGCTCTGAGCTATCATTTCCTTCAACAGGATATGTATTAACAGTGCAAAACTTATTTAGAATAAGGTTCCATATAAATCTGTTTGACAGATATCATATAGGATATGAACATGAAAGAAACAGGGTTTCTCATTCCTAATAATTTGGGTATGCCAGGCATAACGTTTGGATGATACCAAACTAAGAACCCAAATTGGTAAGTGCCAATATAGGTTATCCTAAGGGAAACCATAAGTATAGTACTTATATATCTCACTAGAGAACAATGTGATTGTTGCTCGCCATGCGGTTTTCCTAGAGGAATACCGATATGCAGTGGTAGTGGGAGGACAGTAAAACACGATGAAAATCGGGTAATACTGTTCAAGGCACGAAGTCTGTAATGGAACATAAATAGTTCATCAAGGATGAAACTAAACCATTAATCTTCAATACACAAGAACCACGTAGATCGGAGAGAATCAGAAAACAACATGGGGTATGGGTTTCTGATGTAACCCCTTAAAGATGTAAATCTTATGGAGGTATACCAACCGACTACGTACGAGGAAGTGATACAAGGTATCGACTCCCTATTATGGCAAAGTTCCATGAGTCCGAAATGGATTCCATATATAACAACTATGTTTGGATACTAGTTGATGTACCGCAAGGCATTGTGCCTATTGGTACTGTAATCGTCTTCAAGGAAGACATACATGGATGGCAACAAACCAACGTACAAAGCTAGGCTTGTGACGGAAAGGTATCGTTATCAACATTGTGTTAATAACGGTTCAACCTTTTATCTGTTGCCAAGTAAATCCATTTTGATGATGCTTGTTGATACTGTATATTTCATTTATGAAATGTGTCAGTTGTAGATCAAAATCGCTTTCCTGAAAAGGAAACCTCTTGGAGGATGCTTACAACATCCTGACGATTTTGTATAACCGACAAACAAGTTTTTGCGGGTTATATTCGATCCATGTTTGGATTGAAGCAAGCATAAGGTTCTTGGAACTGTCGTTTTGAAATAATCATAATGGTTTATGATTTGACTCAAAACGAAATGATAAATTCCCATAGCACAATTGGTGAAAGCTTGGCTTTCATAGAAATTCTCCGTAGAATTCTGGGGAGTAACAACCTTTATTCAAGGAATAAAGATCTACTGGGATAGATTTGGAGTTGTTAACACTCTCTGGGAAATTGTACATTTAAAATGTACTTGATATGGTGTCTCATACGCTTTGAGCATATGGAGTCATAATCAGGACAATCCAAGTGATAGTCACTGGATTGAAGTTAAAGACATCTATTAGTATCTTAGAGAACTAAAGATGTTGTCTAGAACTATGGAGAAGGAGAACTTGAAGTGACTGGGATCACTGCTGCAAGTTTCCAAACAGTTTAATACTACGGTACTATAAAGTTTGAAAAACGGGACAGTGAGCTGGAAACCTTCCGAGCAAGATACTGTTGCCGAATAAACAACAAATGCGGATTATTGCTACGGCTGAGGCAGCAATAGAAGCCATTTGGGTCGATAATAAATCTAATTAGATTAGATATAGTTCTGTTAGCAGTTGAGCTAGGCGTCAGCACAAGGCTAAGGAATTAAAGGTCTCATCGACGATCCAGATATATACTTCTATATCATCTGATTCTTTCGGATCATACATCGTGGCGATGTGATGATCGTATAAATCGCGTCAGACGATAATCATGCAAATCCGCTGACGAAAACCTTTTCTCAGCAATTTGAGTGAACCGTACATAGTTCGGGTGTGGGACACTTGAGTGACTGGCTATGTGCCAAGTGGGAGATTTTGGATAATATGACCCATAGCGTCACTATTTGTACAGATCATAGTGTTGTTGTACAAATTACTATGTGACAAGGAAATTGCACTCTCATCATTTGTGATTAGATCACCTTAGATATATAAATGAAGAGAGGTCCATATGATTAGTTCCTGGATTGAGATGATATGAGACAGTATCAGTCCACGAAGGATTAATCATTAAATATCCCTAGTCGTAGTATTATCGAGACTGGACATCGATAATGCGGAATAGGCTAGTATTGCACTTGTGCGCGTTGTGAGGGCACAACAGCATAGTTCTCATATATTTGGGTATTGGATACTCATGCAAGTGCGATAGGAGGTTGTGTTTCACCGATGGTACGGGAAACAGCTTCGCTCTGGTAGACCCCTCGGAATCCCATTGGTATTATGACTATGTGTCAATGGGAGTCCGACATCAGGGTAGGTGTGTATGGTCTTAACTTGAGACTTGCACTGCTAATGCTTACGACAATCAATATACTTTAGTTGAGGTCGTCTAGGACTCTAACCGGTTCTGTGTACGGCAATGCTGGGTATATGAGAATCGTAGAGTATTGGGTGTGATGTCAAGACGGAAGTATCACTCCAGTCATAGTGGAGATGATGTCACGCAGGATACGGTATTAGTGCTCTTAAGTGCTGGCCGGCCATCGGGATATTATGACAAGGTCATGTATATCCGATTATAGAGACTAGTTACCGACATCCGATATGTGCTTCGGACGGGGCAGACACTTATCCAGCCCCAGCCCTAGCACGTGACTATCCGATACTGGGCCGATATACACAATATTTGATACTACGCCTGATATAGATCTTAAATATTCTTAGATGAATATGACCGGAGAATTTTGTAGACTTCGTGCTTTGCTAGAAGCCGATCTTGTCTCGTAAAATCGGTAGAACGTAGTACTTGGTACATACATGATTCGGATACTCCGACGACCGTATTTACTGCCGACTTATCCGGGGATCTCATGGGTCGCTTCCCGATAATGCACCGATGACGCATAACTCGCACTCATTAATAATCTGGGATTAAATAGAAGAGAGAGAAAATTAATCTAGGATTAATTACGGAGATATTTTATCTGGGATAAAATATCGTCTAAAGAGAGAGAGTGATTAATTTAGAATTAATCGTTAAATTAATATATTCGATATATTAATCGAAATTGGATTTCGACGCGGAATTAAAATTAGATTTTAATTCGGGCGAACGAATTAATTTAGAATTAATTCGTTAGCGACGTGAATAGTGAATTCGCTAGGCGTAATCATTTAATTACGACGCAACGGAAAACTCTCTAATTGGGAATTAGCGAACCCGAGCCCGAGTGTGATTGCGAACGCATTCGTATTTCGAATTCGAGTGCGGCGATGCAAGTCACATCAAGCGTCAAATCATTCGTCACATCAAGCGTCAAATCAAAAGTCACTTTGAGTGATTGATTGATTGATTGATGTGATTGATTGATTGAAAGACTACATGTCACTTTGATAAAGTGAAATGAATAGTTGATGGTTTTAGGTGAAATAGTGTAAGTTGGTGGAAAGTATTTACCAATTGATTTTAATTAATTGTTTGGTAAATGTTTAATATATTTTTATGAAAATATATAAGGCATTTTTGGAATGCTTTACTACCTAATACACAATTTCTCTCCTCCATTTCTCTCTCACAACTCACGCCCAAAAGGGCTCTCTTTCTTCTTCCACTTTCAGCTCACTGCCGTGAGCTATAGGGAAGCAATGAGTGGTTTTTGTTGCAAAAACACAAGTGCTAGCACACTTACGAGACTTGCGAAGGTGTTAGGGAGGTTCACCCATGAGGCGGGATCCGTTCGACGAAGCTTGGAGCTTGACGAAGGACCAAATTTGAAGCCAAAACAGTGAGTACATTCACTGCAGTTCACGCCCTTAGCAGTGAAAATTTCGAATTTTGTTGCTTGTTCCGCGTCTCTCAACCGATCGATGTGAGTATTCCGCTACCTCCGTTGATGTATTCACACATGATTTCATTGCTTGTATGATCTTGGGACCTAGATAAAACCTAACAATGGCATCAAGAGCTATAGTTTCACATGAAAATGTAGGGCTTAAAATTTGGGTAAATTTGTTTTGAGCATGATTTGAATGAATTGATTGTTTAAGTATGCTTATAACATGTCTAATTGCATTTTTTTGGTTACCAATTTGTTGAAAATTGATTTGGAATAATTTTCCCCAAAAATGTTAAGTTGGCCGAATATGGATGGTGTTGGAATTCTTGGAATTTTTCATTATTAATTCATTAGATGAGTTGTAATGAGTAGGATGATGTTATTTGAGATTAATTGGATTAATTTTGAATTGAACAAAAACCCCTAAAACCATCACCTTGGCCGAATGCTTTTTCTTTTCCCTTAATGTCTTGGTATAATTTGATTTTGAACAATTGGATGTGTATAAAATCATTTAGGATGTTGATTTAATGTCGATTGTGGCTTTGATTGGATTGAAACCAAATCGGATATAAAATCCTTCCTTGGCCAAGACTTAGAAGCATGTAAAATGGGTTTGATTTTTTCATTATGTGTTGGACATGTGACATGTTTAATGATATGAGCATGATTAATGGACTAATTTAGTGTTTTGGAAATATTGATTTAGTTGGTTAATCATGTAATGCACTTTAGGTAATTAAATTGCGGAATTGGATTCATGAAATTTAATTATTTAGGCTTAAATTGGATTTGGGCTTCTATTGTTGTAATTGGGCTTATTGGGCTTTGTTGTACAAAGTTGGATTTGGGCAAATTGGATTGGATCCAATTGGGCCCAAAGCCACTTCCGTTAAGCCCAAATGCAACTTATAAACCTTTAAAGTTTAATTGGGCCTAATGGGCCTAAATTGATTTCTGGGCTTATGGGTTACTCCTTGATTGGGCTTTGGTTGCCGAAGCCCACGCCTTAAAGAAATTAATTAAAGCCCATTAGACTTGAATTGAATTGACGTTGGACGTTAATCGGGCTTTGAGTCCCGACGCGATTAAATTTGGAATTTAAGTCGAAAAGGTTTATTAATAAAGTGTAATATTTAATTTGGAATTGAATAGTGAATTAGTATTAAATACATGTTAAATTGGATTTAATTATGTAGTTTAATTTAATTCAAGAATTCGTACTTTGAGTACTTATTCGCAAAAACGAGTTTGACTCGAGCAAAATCAAATCGTTGTTTGAACATTGGATGATCACATAATTATCAGATTAATTAATTTGATTAGATTGATTGATAGCATGCTTATATGTGAATACGTGGTTGTGATGAATGAATAATGTATATCGGATGGATATTAGTCGGGTGGGGAATTTTGGAAATTGTTGTAATAAATTCGATTTATTAAATTGGACCTGTGTGTCCAGCCTTATCACCTCTATTCTCTTTGTATTCTCTTCTCACCTATTCCCCTCAATGTAAATGAGGTTTCTTAAGAAGTGTAGTGTAACGGGTAGAAGTAATACAAGTGCTAGCTTGAGTGAGAAAGGGAGAGATTTGATCTAGGATCAATGTGTTAAGTATCCATCCGCATATCATTTTTATTTATTTTCATACTCTCGCTTTATTATGTATTTAGAATGCATGTTTAAGGGTGTATGATGATGAGACCTTAACAAAGATAATGAAATTGGTAGCCAATTTGCACGCGAAAAGCCCTCATCAAATATCATGCGTCTTTTCCTTCCATTGAGTGATTCTTGCTCAAGATCCTAGATTGGCATGGGTTGTTGGCCAAAGTCAAGCCCTTGTCCGTCAAAGATGTGTTTGAATCACGAGGCTTTGTTCCATATTGGTGTCTTGTCCAAGTTGTGGTTTGTTGGCCAAAGTCAAGACCATTTCTTGTCCAACGACATTGATTACGAAGCTTCCATGGTCAATGGGTCCGCGCTTGACTGGGATCATCAGGTTTGTTATGCCAAAGTCAAGGCCTAGTTGATTCAGAGGAAAAAGGTTAGGATATATATTCGATATATAGGCATATATAAGATATATGTTTCGGACTTGGATGTCCACCTACTGGATCTAGGAATTGGATTAGATCCAATTGATCTTAGAGATCTACCTAGTTAATTATCATACAATTTGTTGGCCAAAGTCAAGATTGTGTGATATTTAACGGGATCCTAGCCCACTAGGAAACACGGTTTCCCGAGTACTCGACAGAGGGTTAGAGGCTCGACGAAAAATAGTGGGAGGCAAGAATTGAATTTGCAATATTCGTTCAATTACTCGCCATACGCGCTCAAACAAATATCACTCGTCATATATATATTAAATGTTAGTTGGACTAATATTTAAATTGTTGTTTTAATAAACAGTTGGACTATATTATACTTGATTATATATAATTGGATTATATTAATCAATATATTTGAATTAATTAATTTCAGTTTACAGTTGATTTTATAATTGGATTATAGTAATCAATGTAATTGAGGTTAATTAATTTGGATTATATTTGATTATATAGTTGGACTATTATAATCATTATAATATATATAGTACCACTAATCGTTGATCAAATAGTTGGACTATTGTAATCAAGATAAAATTGAAAAGTTGGATATTTAAAATATAATCTGGGATTAAAATATTTTAAATGATTTAATTTTCAAATTGGGAATAAATAATAGGTTACTTTATTTGATAAAATAACTTATTATACTTTAAGCCCAAAATTAAGCAAAATAAGTAGAGCATTAAATCTTTGGAAGGTTTATGTGATGATGACTTTAGTGCTTAATTTAATATACTTGTCATAAATCTAATTTTAGATTTAAGAAGTATTAAAATTGCAATTTATAATTCTTGGAGAGTTAATTGACTATTCTAGAGGAGATAAAGTCAAAGTTTGCAATTGGGCATGTAGCACGAGGTGCACATTGTTTCGATATTCTAAAAACCCAAGGCTTGGCCTAAGGTTCCTGAAATATTGAAAAGGATAATTGACATATCCCAAAGTGACTACCATTTGGATATGGCAGACACGAAGGAATTAAAGAAAGGGCAAGGCTCTGACTTTAAAAATGTTTTTCAAAGTTATGTTCACAGCTAGTATTGAAATTAGATTTTAAATACTTAGTGTGGTACATAAAATATATGTATTGATGTTCAGAATCTACTTTGAACAGGATACTGACTTCAAGCTGAGATTGCTCTGTGAATCGGAAACGGGACGGAAGTCGCTGTTTCGACCGTAGATACCTAAGTTTAGGAACTACCCTTTGGGTGTGTACTTAAATTAGGAACTATTATAATGTAACTAGTTTGACTATAGACATTATCTCTATATCAATGTTTAATCCATTGTGGATAAACCTTTATATTCTAGAACACTAAGTGTTTCATTATATAAAGATGATACTGAGATAAACACATTAGATGTGAATAACAGAATTTATATTTTGAATATAATTAAAATCTCAAAACATATAAAATGACAAATAAATAGCTCAAATTGATTTGATCAATAGAGACTTATTTGTGGCATTGTTGTCTAGGACACAATTAAACAAGACTCGTATATCCGCACTTTTGAAGAGTGGGTACTAGGACTGATTTGACTATTCAAATAAAGTCTACGAATCTAGTTTGTTAGGTAAAGTACCTAAAACACTGTTTACTTGGTAATAGTGTAAGTGCCACCGATCTGTTAGTCCTATTCATGGTGAAGTTAGTGGGCACATATCTAGCTAGGCTAGATGTGAACATGAATATTTCGTGACCTTAACGGATGTGACATCACGTTATGGTTATGTGTTTCTTTTGAAGCACACAAATCAGGAACTTTTAGAGTTTCGACACGAAGTAGATAAACAGATCGACTATAGTATTATGCCGTCACGGTAAGACCGTAATGAAAATACTTAAGCAGTAAGTTTCAAACATACATGTAAGAGTATGGTATTCTTTCAGATGAGGACTCCTCCCGAGACACGTCAGTTAGACGATGTGTCCGAACTGTTAGACAGTAATGACCCATAGCGTCACTATTTTGTAAATGATATTGTATTATTGTACAAAATTAACTATGTAGTAATGAAATTGCCTTTTACCGTTTTGTAATTTATTTACTTTGATATATAAATGGTAAAAGTCCCTATGATTAATTCCGGATTGAGATGATATGAGACAATATCAATCCATAAAGGTTTAATCATTAAATATCCCTAGTCGTAGTATTATCGAGATTGGACATCGATAATGCGGAATAGACTAGTACTGCACTTGTGCGTGTTGTGAGGGCACAACAGCATAGTTCTCATATATTTGAGTATTGGATACTTATGCAAGTGCGGTAGGAGGTTGTGTTTTACCGATGGTACGGAAAACAGCTTCGCTCTGGATAGACCCCGCGGAATCCCATTGGTAGTATGTCTGCGTGTCTATGGGAGTCCGCTTCAGGGTAGGTGCATATGGTCTTAACCTGAGACTTGCATCGCTAGTACTTGCGACAATCGGTAGACTTTAGTTTGGTCGTCCAGGGCTTTAACAGGTTCTGTGTACACCTCTTATAGGTTTATCGGGAATCGTAGTGTATTGGGTGTGATGTCAAGACGGAAGTATCACTTCAGACATATGGAGATGGTGATCGCGCAGGATACAGAACTAGTACTCTATAATGGTTGCAACCATCGGGATAATATGACAAGGTCAGGATTATCCGATTCAAAGAGACTAGTTGCTTGATGTCCGATATATGTATCGTACGGGGCAGACACATCTCCAGCCCCAGGCCTTACATGTGATCATCTGATACTGGATCAGTATACACTATACTACGGTATACTACGCCTGTTATAGATCTTATATTCCAATAAGAATATTTCTGGAGAATTGGGTAGGCATGGCGTTTTGCTAGAGGCTAACCTTGTCTTGTAAATCGGTAAAAACGTAGTACTTGGTACGTACGTGTTCGGATAATCTGACGGCCGTATTTACTGCCAACATATCCAGAGATCTCTTGGGTCGCTTCCCGAAGATTCACCAATGACGTATGATTCAAACTCGATTAATCTTGGATTAATTACGGAGAGACTTTATCTTGGATAAAGTACTATACATAGAGAGAGAACGATTAATTTGGAATTAATCGTAAAATTATTATATTCGATATAATAATCGAAATTCGATTTCGACGCGAAATTAAAATTAGATTTTAATTCGGGCAAACGAGTTAATTTAGAATTAATTCGTTAGCGACGTAAATAATAATTTCGCTAGGCGCAATTATTTATTTAAATTCGATTTAATTAACGTCGCGACGAAAGTTCGGTATTTCGGAAATATCGAACCCGAACATGTGAGTACGCGTGGGCACACTTTCATTTGGGTTGTGTGGGGCCCACATGACACATGTCATTTTATGCATTATTTAATTGTTAATACATTGCATTCGAATTAGCGAACCCGAGCCCGAGTGTGATTGCGAACGCATTCGTATTTCGAATTCGAGTGCGGCGACGCAAGTCACATCAAGCGTCAAATCATTCGTCACATCAAGCGTCAAATCAAAAGTCACTTTGAGTGATTGATTGATTGATTGATGTGATTGATTGATTGAAAGACTACATGTCACTTTGATAAAGTGAAATGAATAGTTGATGGTTTTAGGTGAAATAGTGTAAGTTGGTGGAAAGTATTTACCAATTGATTTTAATTAACTGTTTGGTAAATGTTTAATATATTTTTTATGAAAAATATATAAGGCATTTTGGAAATGCTTTACTACCTAATACACAATTTCTCTCCTCCATTTCTCTCTCACAACTCACGCCCAAAAGGGCTCTCTTTCTTCTCCCACTTTCAGCTCACTGCCGTGAGCTATAGGGAAGCAATGAGTGGTTTTTGTTGCAAAAACACAAGTGCTAGCACACTTACGAGACTTGCGAAGGTGTTAGGGAGGTTCACCCATGAGGCGGGATCCGTTCGACGAAACTTGGAGCTTGACGAAGGACCAAATTTGAAGCCAAAACAGTGAGTACATTCACTGCAGTTCACACCCTTGGTAGTGAGGAATTTCGAATTTTGTTGCTTGCCGCGTCTCTCAACCGATCGATGTGAGTATTCTGCTACCTCCGTTGATGTATTCACACATGATTTCATTGCTTGTATGATCTTAGGACCTAGATAAATCCTAAGATATCATTTGAAGACAAGCGTGTCAAGCACTACTGGAAGAATCATTTGAATGACAAAAAGAAAGTGTCACACTTTCAGATCCAGCCTAACATTTGAGAAGTCACGTCTAGCTGACGACTTTAAACTTAGCGCTCGCAGGGAGCAACACATGCAATTTGTGTATATATTGTGATCTGGTGTGTTTTATTTTTGTGTGTTTAATTTTTGCAGGTAAAGTCATTTCAGGATGGAAGAAGTTCTCGCAAATCATCACAAGCAATTTCCTTCTCTCCCTCAAAAATCTCTGATGAAAGTCTACAAAACTCGCTTGGAACGAATAGGACTACTGATGATCAAATGTATTCCTACTGACATTCGTTAGATTATTGAAGCACGGGTCCGATTGGCATGTGAGTCTTTTGACTCTTTTATTTCACATCTGTCTGATTTAGGAAGGAGTACCTATGCTAAAAAGAGAAGAGCCAAAAGAATGTGTGTTTGTTATAAATGTGCTCGTATGTTTTATGATACTCGTTGTCTTTCTTTTGGAATGGTGTCTGATAACCGCGAAGATAAGATTAATTTCATTAGGGATGGCTTGAGTAAGGAGTCTTTGGATGATATATCTAAAACTCTTGAGACGCATCCCAGTGGATATGTGTATCATAAAATTCGTGTGTTATATGCACAATTTCAAAGAGAAAGACAATAGTTAAGTCTCGGGATTCTGACTCAAAAAGACCTTGTTTGCCAATTTATAAGAAAATTAGATGGGAAGCTTGTCCCTGATGCATAGACGTCAATCAAGCCGCTACATTTCTTGTATATATTATATCGCTTTATCTTTTCCTGATAATTGTGATTTATTTTGTTGTTTTCTTTTATTTTCTCCGACAGGATCCAGACCTTTTTGACTATCACGATTTATTTTACTGTTTAACTAATAATTTTCATTTGGCAGGTACTAGTGCTATTATTTTACTCACCCTTTTCAGGTGTTATAAATTCAACTCAACATTGCACTTTTGAAGACATCCAGAGTAAAACATGGAAGCCACTTCAAGAAGACGAGTTGAAAACATCTGTGTATTTTGCGGTACTAGTGTTGGTGTTAAGCCACAATACGTAGAAGCAGCACAGGAATTGGGTCGAGTCTTAGCTGCAAGGAATATGCACTTAATATATGGCAGAGGCAATCTTATACTTATGAGGATCGTTTCAAAAGCTGTACAGGAGGGAGGCAGTCAAGTTTGGGGAATCATTTTAAAACCCTTGGCGGAGGCAAATCTTATTGGACCATCAAACGGAGAGGAACTGATCGTGCCAGGTATGTCTGAACGATTGGTAGAAATGATTAACCGTGCTGATACTTTTATTGCTTTGCCAGGTGGCTTGGGTACATTGGAGGAAATTTGTACAGTGTTATCTTGGGCGAACCTGAACATACACCAGAAACTGCTTGGACTGTACAACGTTCAAGGATTTTTTTTATTTGCTTTGTGTGTTTCTTGATGATGCTCGGAAAATGGGTTCGTGTCAAAACCTATGAAAGAACTGCTCTTTACTACCAAAACTGCTCCGGATCTAATTGACCAAATCTAAGCCTATGAACCACAAATTGACCCTATCCTTTCAAAGATATATTGGTCCAAGGACGATCGTGGTAAGAGACGTCGGATTAATCTAGATCTTAACCTTTAACTTTTCGTGTAGAATTTCAACTAACCAGGTACTTTCTTCCAAGCTCTTCTTCTACTGTTTAAGACATTGGGGACAATGTCTCATTTAGGCTTAGGGGAAGGAATTAGTTGATCAGTATCTTATTTTTAGTTGTGTGTTTTTTTTTATTTTTAGTCCAATTGTTTTTCGAAAAATATAAAAAAATTGAAAAATTTTCAAAAATTACAAAAATATTTTGTTTTTTTTGTTTTTATTTTGACTAAAAATGTGAAATTGGTAAGAGATAGCTGAGTAAGGAGTTTTCACTCCTGAGACGTATCTAAACCTATTTCGGAACAAGTTAATTTTTGTTTATTTCCTTTTGAATTATTTAATTTGTGAATTCTCCATAATACTGACTAAAATGGATCTTCATATGCTCAGTTGGCAGGTATTATCAACATGCATAGTAAGATACAGACATGAGTTGTAATTGAAAAGTTTATAATATTTAGTGCTCTAGTTTAATTGGAAAAAACATCTCAAAAAGTGATGGAGTAAAAAAAAATAATAATAAAAAAAATAAACGTATGAGATTTGAGTTATTAAGTCTGTAAGGGTGTTTTAAAACCTAGTGCCCTAAAGCCAACTGGTTTGGGAGTTACTGGCCCAAAGCTCGCTACATGGATCAAGGATGTTGCAAAAATATATATATCTGAAGTCTGAGTAATTAAGTCCGTATGGGTGTCTTAACACCCGGTGCCCTAAAGCCAACTGGTTTGGGAGCCACTGACCCAACACTCGCTACATAGATGGAAGATATTGTATATAAAAAAAAAATCAAAGAAAAAATCAGAAAAATTATTCCATTGCTGTAAAAAGATGTGAATTCTGAAAAAACTTTAGGACAAAAATATTACACTTTTATCAACTTCACTTGTGACTGTTGTGGGCCAAAATGAGTTGATTAAAATTTTTTCGACTGTGTATATGGAGAATTGTAAAAATAATCGGAGAATTTACTTATTCGGTAATTTAGAATGAAACAAAACAACTATTGACTTGGATTAGATGTTTCATCTGTTTAGTCACTAACTTCTTTATTCTCTTTTCTCTTGTCTTTTTGCTTTTGTGTGCATTAGTTTTATTATCTTTTTACTTTTATAATACGTTTGTGGGTATCGTTGCTGTAAACCCTCACGAGACTATAACTCGTCCACTAGGGACACCTAGGGGTTTAAGGGCTTGTTGCATATGCTAAATGCAACTGTGATCCCTACGAAAGTGGCATAGTTTAATTTTAATTGTTTCTTTTATTTTATTTTCTTGTTTTGCTCGAGGACTAGCAAAATATTAGGTTTGGTGGTGTGATGAGAGGAAAATATAACAATATTTACCGCTTCTTTTACTTAATATTTTGTTTAGTTTCTCGGGTTTGATGAACATTTTGATGTGTTTTAGTTTATTTTGCAGATAAAATAATATTGGGACACAATGAAATCATTTAGGACGAAATTTGTGTCAAATAAGAGCAAAAATTGGACTTGACATATTATTTTGGAGATTGGAAACTTGAAAGGGCGTTTTAACGAAGTGCAGTTTTGGAAATTCCAATTTTGCGCATATGTCGTATTTTCGGCATAACGTTTTCCTCCAATATCGGATTGAGCTGATTCAGTTCCAGATTAAAGAAGACTCAAATATCTACAACTTTGAAACACAAAATAATTTCTAATTCTGAATATTTCATACCCGAAATTGATGAACCATCCAGAAGTGTGTTGTGTGTAATTATTAAAGTCATTTTCAATCATTTTCAAAGAAAAAAAATAATTTAATAAATAAATAATAAAAATTATCAAATCACCACCAAACATGATAAGTAATTAGTGGAGCAATTAATAATGGATTTGGTGGAGCAATTAGTGGAGCAATTAATAATGGATTTGGTGGATGATTTGATGGAGGTAAACTTTTGCCTATAAATACCAAGCCATTTAATTTGTAAATTCATACTTTCTTCTAAGGAATTCCTTAAGATTACTAAGAAGATTGTATCTTGTTTGTTTATTTACAGCTTTCAGTAATTAATTTCCGCTTTCGTACTTTTTTTTCTTTAGTTTTCAGTTTTTACTTTCCGCAATTTACTTTTACGCACAGTACTTTTCTTTCTTTAATTTTTAGTTTTTACTTTTCAGTAATGAGGAGGTAACTCCCCTTTGCTTTGGTAAAAGGTAAACTTTATTACTAATATTAGATTAATCTCCCTTAATTATAATATATAAATTAGTTAAAACCTGAGTTAACGAGGATACCGCCATATTGGTCGGTTGGTAATTATTTAAATTTATTTTAACCTAACTAAACTGGATACCGCCTAATTGGTCGGTTTGTAATTAATTATTATTATTAATGACTTATCTGGATACCGCCTATATGGCTGGTTGGTAATTATCATGCAAAGTTAATATATTATATTTGTTGGTTATTATCTAGGTCCCAAGATCAAACAAGACATGAAAACAATGTGTGAACACATCAACGGAGGTAGCGGAATACTCACATCGATCGGTTGAGACGATTTGAAGATGAATGAAGCCATTTTGCTCACTGCCAAGGGCGCCCACTGCAACCAGTCCACTGCCCTCCAAATCAGAATTTTGAGCTGAGAAACGGAGCTCCAAGCTTCGTCAAACGGATCCCGGCTCATGGGTGAACCTCCCTACCACCTTCGCAAGTCTCGTAGTGTGCTAGCACTTGCGGTTTTTGCCAAAAAAACCCAACTCTTGGCTTCCCTTTGCTCACGTTTTTCTTGATGAAAAACCAGTAAGTTTTGCCCCATTTTGGGCGTGAAAGTGAAGGAGAGAATGAGAGAGAAAATGTGTTGTTAACTTAATAAAATGTAAAGCAAAAATTGATTATATATATTTTCCAAAAATAGATAATCAATTTTCATTTAACTTTATCAAATAAATCAAATGAATATTGGAGCCAAATCCATAAAGTTTTCCCTCCAAAATGCTTTTACACTTTATGTCAAGTCCATCACCATTCACATCAAGTCACTTTAATAAAGTGACATGTTGTCAAGTCACATCACTCAAAGTGACAAGTGATTTGACGCTTGATGCGACTAATGATTTGACGCTTGATGCGACTTGCGATGCCGCACTCGAATTCGAAATACGAATGCGGTCGCAATCACACTCGGGCTCGGGTTCGTAATTCCAAATTAACGATTTTTCCCCGTCGCATCATAATTAAATGATTACGCCTAGCGAATTCACTATTCACGTCGCTAACGAATTATTCTAAATTAATTCGTTCGCCCGAATTAAAATCTAATTTTAATTCCGCGTCTAAATCTAATTTCATTTAATATATCGAATATATTAATTTACCGATTAATTCCAAATTAATCTTTATCTCTCTCTGGACGATATTTTATCCTAGATAAAATATCTCCGTAATTAATCCTAGATTAATTTTCTCTTTCTTCTATATAATCCCATATTATTATATGTGCGAGTTATGCGTCATCGGTGGATTATCGGGAAGCGACCCATGAGATCCCCGGATACGTGGGCAGTAAATACGGTCGTCGGTGTATCCGAATCACGTACGTACCAAGTACTACGCTCTACCGATTTACGAGACAAGGTCGACTCCTAGCAAAGCAACAAGTCTACCCAATTCTCCAGACATATCCATTTAAGATTATACAAGGATCTATATCAAGCGTAGTATACCAATTGTATTGTGAATATCGGCCCAGTATCGGATAGTCACGTGCTAGGGCTGGGGCTGGATAAGTGTCTGCCCCGTCCGAAACATATATCGGATGTCTGGTAACATAGTCTCTATAATCGGATATTCATGACCTGGTCACAATATCCCGATTGGATGCGCATCACTCAAGAGCACTAGTACCGTATCCTGCGTGACATCATCTCCACTATGACTGAAGTGATACTTCCATCTCGACATCACACCCAATACACTACGACTCTCTGATAAACCCAGAAGTGGTGTACGCAGAACCGGTTAAAGCCCTGTACCACCAAGACCAAAGTCTATCGATTATCGTAAGTATTAGCGATGTAAGTCTCAGGTTAAGACTATACACACCTACCTTGAATTCGGCCTCCCATAGACACATAGTCATAATACCAATGGGATTCTTAGGGGTCTATCCAGAGCGAAGCTGTTTCCCGTACCATCGGTGAAACAAGACCTCCTATCGCACTTGCATAAGTATCCATACTTATATATATGAGAATTATGTCGTTGTGCCCTCACAACGCACACAAGTGCAATACTAGCCTATTCCGCATTATCGATGTCCAGTCTCGATAATACTCTCCGGCTAGGGATATTTAATGATTAATCCTTCGGGGATTGATACTGTCTCATATCATTCTCAATCCAGAACTAATCATAGGGACCTCTCTTCATTTATATATCTATGGTGATCTAATCACAAATAATGAGAGTGCAATTTCCTTGTCACATAGTTAATTTGTACAACAATACATGATATGTACAAATAGTGACGCTATGGGTCATATTATCCAACAATCCCCCACTTGGCACATAGCCAGTCACTCGAGTGTCTAACACCCGAACTATGTACGGTTCGCTCAAATTGCTAAGAAAGGATTTTCGTCAGCGGATTTGCATGATTATCGTCTGACGCGATTTACACGATCATCACATCGCCATGATGTATGATCCGAACGAATCAGATGAATATCGAAGTATATATCTGGATCGTCGATGAGACCATTAATTCTTTAGCCAGTGCTGACGCCTAGCTCAGCTCGCTAACAGACTATATCTAATCTAATTAGATTTATTATCGATCCAAATGGCTTCTATTGCTGCCTCAGCTGTAGCAATAATCCGCATTTGTTGTTTATTCGGCAACAGTTATCTTGCTCGGAATATTTCCAGCTCACTGTCCCAGTGTTCAAACTTAATAGTACCGTATTATTTAATCGTTTGGAAACTTACAGCAGTGATCCCAGTCACTACAAGTTCTCATTCTCCATAGTTTAAGATAGCATCTTTAGTTCTCTGAGATACTAACAGATGTTCTTAACTTCAATCCAGTGACTATCACTTGGATTGACCTGATCGTGACTCCATATGCTCGAAGCGTATGAGACACCAATACAAGTACATTTTAAATGTACAATTTCCCAGAGAGTGTTAACTCCAAATCTATCCCAGTAGATCTTTATTCCTTGAATAAAGGTTGTTACTCTCCCCAGAATTCTACGGAGAATTTCTATTGAAAGCCAAGCTTTCATCAATTGCTATATGGGAATTTAACTGTCAGTGAGCGCTCTCCCACTAACCTCCTTATATACACAAGAATTATTTCGTTTTGAGTCAAATCATAAACCATGTTGATTATTTCAAAACGACAGTTTCAAGAACCTTATGCTTGCATTAATCCAAACATGGATCGAATAACCCGCAAACCTTGTTCGTCGGTTATACAAAATCGTCAGAATGTTATAACATTCCTCCAAAAGGTTTTCCTTTTCAGGAAAGCGATTTTGATCTATAACTGACACATTTCATAAATGAAATACGCAGTTATCAACAGCATCTTCATCTTCAAAATGGATTTACCATGGCAACAGGTAAAAGGTTGAATCGTTATTAACACAATGTTGATAACGATACCTTTCCGTCAAAAGCCCAGCTTTGTACGTTGGTATGTTGCCTTCCATGTATGTCTTCCTTGAAGACGTTAATGTACCAATAGGCACAATGCCTTGTGGTACAACAACTAGTATCCAAAATAGTTGTTATACATGGAATCCATTTCGGACTCATGGTACTTTGCCACAATATGGAGTCGATATCTCGTATCACTTTCTCAAAACGTAGTCGATGGATATAACTTCATAAGATTGACATCTTTATGAGGTTAGATCAGAAACCCATACCCTAGGTTGTTTTCTGACTCTATCCGATCTACTAGTTTCTTGTGTATTTAAAGATAATGGTATAGATTCATCATAGATGAACTATTTGTGTTCCATTAAGGACTTCGTGCCTTGAACAGTATACTTACTTCGATTTTCATCGAGTATCACTATCCTCCCACTGACCACTGCATATCGGTATTCCTCTCAGGAAAAACCGCATGGTGAGCAACAATCACATTGTTCTCATGTGAGATTTATAAGAACTATACTTATGGTTTCCCTTAGGATAACCTATATTGGCACTTATCCAATTTGGGTCCTTAGTTGGTATCAATCCAAACGTTATGCCTGGCATACCCAAATTATCAGGAATGAGAAACCTCGTTTCTTCCCTGTTCATATCCTACATGACATCTGTCAAACAGATTTATATGGAACCTTATTCTAAATAAGTTTTGCACTGTTAATATATATCCTATTGAAGAAACAGTAGCTCAGAGCGACTCGTGATAAACCTTATCATGTCCAACAAAATTCGGTTTTTAGTTCGGACACACCGTCTAACTGACGTGTCTCGGGAGGAGTCCTCATTTGAAAGAATACCGTACTCTTTCATGTACGTATGAAACTTACTGCTTAAGTATTTTTCCATTACGGTCTTACCGTGGCGGAATAATACTATACCCGATCTGTTTATTTACTTCGTGTCGAAACTTTAAAGTTTCCGATTTGTGTTCTTCAAAAGAAACACATAACCATAACGTGATGCCACATCCGTTAAGGTCACGAAATATTCATGTTCACATCTAGCCTAGCTAGATATGGGCCCACTTACTTCACCATGAATAGGGCTAACAGATCGGTGGCCATTATACTATTACCAAGTAAATAGTATTTTACTTTACCTAATAACTAGATTCGCAGACCTTATTTGAATAGTCAAATCAGTCCTAGTACCCACTCTTCAAAAGTGTGGATATACGAGTCTTGTTCAATTGTGTCCCAGACAACAATGCCACAAATAAGTCTCTATTGATCAAATCAATTTGAGCTATTTATTTGTCATTTTTATATGTTTGAGATTTTATTATATTCAAAATATAAATTCTGTTATTCACATCTAATGTGTTTATCTCAGTATCATCTTTATATAATAAAACACTTAGTGTTCTAGAATATAAAGGTTTATCCAGAATGGATTAAACACTGATATAGAGATAATGTCTCTAGTCAAACTAGTTATATTATAAACTTTCCTAATTTAAGTACATACCCAAAGGTAGTTCCTAAACTTAGGTATCTACGGTCGAAACAGTGACTTTTCGTCCCGTTTCCGATTCGCAGAGAAATCTCGGCTTGAAGTCAGTATCCAGCTCATAGCGGATTCTGAACATCAATACATATATTTTATGTACCACACTAAGTATTTAAAATCCAATTTCAATATTAGTAGTGAACATAACTTTGACAAATATTTTTAAAGTTAGAGCCTCGCCCTTTCTTTAATTCCTTCGTGTCTTCCATATCCAAATGGTAGTCACTTGGGATATGTCAATTAAATTTTCAATATTTCACAAACCTTTGGCCAAGCCTTGGGTTTTAGAATATCGAAATGATGTGCACCTTGTGCAACTCGCCCAATTGCAAACTTTGACTTTATCTCCACTAGAACAGTCAAATCAATTCCTAAGAATTATAAATTGCAATTTTAATACTTTTAAATCTAAAGATAGATTTATTGACAAGTATATTAAATTAAGCACTAAAGTCATCATCACATAAATCTTCCAAGATTTTATGCTCTACTTATTTGCTTAATTATGGCCTAGATATAACAAGTTATTTTATCCAATAAAGTAACCTATTATTAATTCCCAATGAAAATAAAATCATTTAAAACATTTAATCCAAGGATTATATATTTTAAATATTCAACTTTTCAATTCTTTCTTTTGATTTCAATAGTCCAACTATTTAATCAATTTAATAAGGTACTATTCATTATAATGATTACAATAATCCAATTATTTAATCAACTATAATTTTAATTCAATTATATTGATTACTATAATCCAATTATAAAATCAACTATATATCGAATGAGTTTGTATATAGTCCAACTATATATATATTTAAAACAACATAAAATATAGTCCAACTAATACTTTTGATTAATATGACGAGTAAAATATAGATGAGCGCGTTTAGCGAGTATTCGAACGAATGTTGCAAATTCAATACTTGCCTCCCACTAATTTTCGTCGGCCTCTAACCCTCTGTCGAGTACTCGGGAAACCGTGTTTCCTAGTGGGCTAGGATCCCGTTAAATATCACACAATCTTGACTTTGGCCAACAAATTGTATGATAATTAACTAGGTAGATCTCGAAGATTAATTGGATCTCATCCAACTCCTAGATCCAGTAGGTGGACATCCAAGTCCCAAACATATATCGAATATATGCCTATATATCGAATATATACCCTAACCTTTTTCCTCTGAATCAACTAGACCTTGGCTTTGGCACAACAAACCTAGTGATCCCAGTCAAGGGCGGACCCATTGACATGGAAGCTTCGTAATCAATGTCAATGGACAAGAAGTGGTCTTGACTTTGGCCAACAAACCACAACTTGGACACGACAACCGATATGGAACAAAGCCTCGTGATTAAAACACATCTTCGACGGACAAGGGCTTGACTTTGGCCAACAACCCCTGCCAATCTCGGATCTTGAGCAAGAATCACTCAATGGAAGGAAAAAACGCATGATATTTAACGAGGGTTTTTCGCGTGCAAATTGGCTACCAATTTAATTATCTTTGTTAAGGTCTCATCATCATACACCCTTAAACATGCATTCTAAATACATAATAAAGCAGTATGAAAATAAATAATAATGATATGCGGATGGATACTTTACATTGATCCTAGATCAAATCTCTCCACTTTCTCACTCAAGCTAGCACTTGTACTACTTCTACCCGTTACACTACACTTCTAAAGAAACCTCATTTACATGGAGGGGAATATGTGAGAAGAGAATACAAAGAGAATGAAGGTGATAAGGCTGGACACGCAGGTCCAATTTAATAAATTGAATTTATTACAATAATTTCCAAAATTGCCCCACCCGACTAATATCCATCTGATATATATTATTCATTCATCACAACCACGTATTCACACATAAGCATGCTATCAATCAATCTAATCAAATTAATTAATCTGATAATTAGTGATCATCCAATGTTCAAACAACGATTTGATTTTGCTCGAGTCAAACTCGTTTTTGCGAATAAGTACTCAAAGTACGAATTCATGAATTAAATTAAACTACATCATTAAATCAAATTTAACATGTATTTAATACTAATTCACTATTCAATTCCAAATTAAACATTACTCTTTATTTAATAAACCTTTAACGACTTAAATTCCAAATTTAATCGCTACGGGTCTCAAAACCGATTAACGTCCAACGTCAATTCAATTAAAGTCCAATGGGCTTTTAATTGATTTCTTAAGGCGTGGACTTTTGGTCAACTCGGGTCAAACCGATAACCAAAGTCCAATCCGGGATTTACCCCATAAGCCCATAAATCAATCTTAGCCCATTAGGCCCAATTGAACTTTAAGGTTCATTAAGTCGCATTTGGGCTTAACGGAAGTGTTTTTGGGCCCAATTGGATCCAATCTTTTGGCCTAAACCCAACTTGATAAAATCAAGCCCAATAAGCCCAATTACAACATAAAGTCCAAATTCCAAAATTAGGCCCAATTAATTAAATATACAAAATCCAATTTCATATTCAATTAAACTAAAGTGTATTACATGATTAATCAACTAAATCAATATTTCTAAAACACCATATTAGTCCAATTAATCATGCTCATTATCATTATCATATGTCCAACACATAAATGAAAAAATCAAACCCATTACATGTTTTAATGCTCTCGGCCAAAGGATGGATTTTGTGTCCGATTTGGTTTCAATCCAATCGAACCCACAATTGACATTAAATCAACATCCTAAATGATTTCATACACATCCAATGTCATAAAATCAAAAAATACCAAGACATTAGGGCATAGTTACATTCGGCCAACATAAGATTTTGGGGTTTTTTGTCCAATTCAAAGTACTATCCAATTGACCTCAAATTAACATCAACATTATGATTCCAATTCATCTAATGAATCAAAAAACAAAATTCCAAGAACCCAAAATAGCTAATACATTCGGCCAAGGTAATCAATTTGGGGAAAATAATTCCAAATCATTTTTCAACAAATTGGTCCAACCAAAATGAAATTAAACATGTTATAAGCATACTCAAACAATCAATTTATTCAAATCATGCTCAACACACATTTACCCAAATTTTAAGCCCTACAATTTCATGCTTGAACCTATAGCTCTTGATGCCATTGTTGGTTATTATCTAGGTCCCAAGATCAAACAAGACATGAAAACAATGTGTAAACACATCAACGGAGGTAGCGGAATACTCACATCGATCGGTTGAGACGATTTGAAGATGAATGAAGCCATTTTGCTCACTGCCAAGGGCGCCCACTGCAACCAGTCCACTGCCCTCCAAATCAGAATTTTGAGCTGAGAAACGGAGCTCCAAGCTTCGTCAAACGGATCCCGGCTCATGGGTGAATCTCCCTACCACCTTCGCAAGTCTCGTAGTGTGCTAGCACTTGCGGTTTTTGCCACAAAAACCCAACTCTTGGCTTCCCTTTGCTCACGTTTTTCTTGATGAAAACCAGTAAGTTTTGCCCCATTTTGGGCGTGAAAGTGAAGGAGAGAATGAGAGAGAAAATGTGTTGTTAACTTAATAAAATGTAAAGCAAAAATTGATTATATATATTTTCCAAAAATAGATAATCAATTTTCATTTAACTTTATCAAATAAATCAAATGAATATTGGAGCCAAATCCATAAATTTTTCCCTCCAAAATGCTTTTCACTTTATGTCAAGTCCATCACCATTCACATCAAGTCACTTTAATAAAGTGACATGTTGTCAAGTCACATCACTTAAAGTGACAAGTGATTTGACGCTTGATGCGACTAATGATTTGACGCTTGATGCGACTTGCGATGCCGCACTCGAATTCGAAATACGAATGCGGTCGCAATCACACTCGGGCTCGGGTTCGTTAATTCCAAATTAACGATTTTTCCGTCGCGTCATAATTAAATGATTACGCCTAGCGAATTCACTATTCACGTCGCTAACGAATTAATTCTACATTAATTCGTTCGCCCGAATTAAAATCTAATTTTAATTCCGCGTCTAAATCTAATTTCATTTAATATATCGAATATATTAATTTACCGATTAATTCCAAATTAATCTTTATCTCTCTCTAGAAGATATTTTATCCTAGATAAAATATCTCCGTAATTAATCCTAGATTAATTTTCTCTTTCTTCTATATAATCCCAGATTATTTAAGAGTGCGAGTATGCGTCATCGGTGGATTATCGGGAAGCACCCATGAGATCCCCGGATACGTGGGCAGTAAATACGGTCGTCGGTGTATCCGAATCACGTACATACCAAGTACTACGTTCTACCGATTTACGAGACAAGGTCGACTCCTAGCAAAGCACCAAGTCTACCCAATTCTCCGGACATATCCATTTAAGAATATACAAGGATCTATATCAAGCGTACTATACCAATTGTATTGTGCATATCGGCCCAGTATCGGATAGTCACGTGCTAGGGCTGGGGCTGGATAAGTGTCTGCCCCGTCCGAAACACATATCGGATGTCTGGTAACATAGTCTCTATAATCGGATATTCATGACCTGGTCACAATATCCCGATTGGATGCGCATCACTCAAGAGCACTAGTACCGTATCCTGCGTGACATCATCTCCACTATGACTGAAGTGATACTTCCATCTCGACATCACACCCAATACACTACGACTCTCTGATAAACCCAGAAGTGGTGTACGCAGAACCGGTTAAAGCCCTGTACCACCAAGACCAAAGTCTATCGATTATCGTAAGTATTAGCGATGTAAGTCTCAGGTTAAGACTATACACACCTACCTTGAATTCGGCCTCCCATAGACACATAGTCATAATACCAATGGGATTCCGAGGGGTCTATCCAGAGCGAAGCTGTTTCCCGTACCATCGGTGAAACACGACCTCCTATCGCACTTGCATAAGTATCTAATACTTATATATATGAGAACTATGCCGTTGTTCCCTCACAACGCACACAAGTGCAATACTAGCCTATTCCGCATTATCGATGTCCAGTCTCGATAATAATCCGGCTAGGGAAATTAATGATTAATCCTTCGGGGATTGATACTGTCTCATATCATTCTCAATCCAGGAACTAATCATAGGGACCTCTCTTCATTTATATATCTATGGTGATCTAATCACAAATGATGAGAGTGCAATTTCCTTGTCACATAGTTAATTTGTACAACAAACACCATGATATGTACAAATAGTGACGCTGGGTCATATTATCCAACAATATTAAGGGAGATATCTAAAATAGAAGTAATAAAAGTGGATCATTTTACCTCAGCATTTTCTTTTATTATACTTTTACTTTATTTACTTTTTAGTAATTTACTTTCAGCAATTTACTTTCCGCATTTACTTTTCAGTATTTAATTTTCAGTATTTAATTTCAGCATTTACTTTCCGTCATTTACTTTTCAGCAATTTACTTTCAACATTTTACTTTATGTCTTTTATTTTATTTCAGTTTTTACTAGCCCTAGTTATGTGTCGTAACTAAGTTAGTTATCTGGGGTTGTGATGAATTCTAATATCACCGGTTTATAAGTGGTTATTTAATAGTTTGGGTAATTTAAAAGTTTACTTATTAAGTCTTAAGCTTAATGTGTCTTGTTAATTCGCCACTAATAAGATTGATCTGGTAAATCTAAAATAAATTTGACAAAGGAATTTTAGGTTTCAGTCTTAGACTTAATAGCCCACGATCTTCCTTGAGGATAGATAACCCTTTAATAGATTTCCTTACAGGATAGACATATACATGTCGGGGGGGGTAGCCATAATTGGAACTTAAACTTAATGAATCCAGGTAATTTGGTTGACATAGACATATGGTTCAATTGGGTTATAATGGGTATTTGCGTCTGACCATCGACAGAGGCTTTCGCATAATTTAGTGTTCTAGGTTAGTAAACCGATATATTACACAAAAATTAAATAACCATTTCATCTTTAAAATGATATTGGAAGATTCACAACCCTAGATAGTTTCCTAATATTGAATTTTCTTAAACCTACTTTCGCGCAATTTTATTTACTTGTTTTTAAATTCAAAATCATCACCATTTCAAATCAATCAATCAACCTGTTAGATACTAGTGATCATTTGACCTCATAAAATTAATAGATTAGGTATTAAGTCCTTGTGGGATCGATACTTTTTATACTACTTGAACGAAACATGCGCTTGTGTTATACGCGTGTGATTACGCACCGGTCAAGTTTTTGTCGCCGTTGTCGTGGACTTATTTATCTTTCACTATTAGTTTTGGGGTTAGATACGTTACTTGTATCTAATTTCTTTTTACTTATTGTTTTTGTTTTCTTGTGTTTCAGGTTCTCGGAAACTACATGAGACTAACCAGAAGCTTTAAACTCCGACCGCTTGACCCAGAAATTGAAAGAACCATCAGACAGTTGAGAAGGGAAAGGCTAGAAGGCCAAGAAGCTTTTGTCAACATGGAACCTGAACCTTTGGAAGTTGCGACACCAATACCCATTCGAGACAGAACCATTCCGGTGGTCGACGGTTTTATTTCCTGTATTGTACTTCCTCATTTACCAGTAAATGCGTGTGACATCAAAACATGCATCCATATGATTCAACAGTCAGTACAGTTGGGGGAAATGCAACTGAAGATCCTAATTCCCACATCAGCAACTTCCTGGAAGTTTACGGTACTTTCAATTACAACCGAGCAGCTGAAGAAGCAATGAGACTGCGTGTTTTTCCATACTCCTTGAAGGACAGAGCTAAAGCTTGGCTACATTCACTACCAGCAGGTTCCATCACAACTTGGAACACTCTAGCCACCAAATTCCTTGCAAAGTACTTTCCACCAGCCAGAATTGCAAAGTTGAGGAATGACATCACATCCTTCATGCAACAAGATTCAAAATCTCTTTGCGAAGCTTGGGAAAGATTCGAAAATTTACTCCGGAAATGTCCTCATCATGAGATCGCAAAGTGGCTACAAGTCCCAACCTTCTACAATGGACTTTCTGGAATAATGAGAACCACAATTGATGCTGTTGCTGGAGGAGCTTTGATGGCAAAAGGAGAAGATCAGACATGGGACTTAATGAAGAAATGGAAAACAATAATTCTTGTGGCCAATAGAAAGGAGCATGATCCAAAGAATTACAGGAATTTATGAAGTTGGGGCAAACACAGCAGTGAATACCAGGCTGGATCAGATATGCAAATGTCTAGAAACACTTAGCACGTAAGTTGTAAACATCGCTGGAACCACAAGTTCACCATATGGAGGAGCAACAGAATCAATTCAACATAAAGAAACGGTGAACTACGTCAACAATTTCAACTGACAGGGGAATAATCCATATTCCAACACCTATAACCCAGGGTGGAGGAATCATCCCAATTTTTCATGGAGCAACAATTCAGGGCAAATGAACAACCCACCACCCGGATTCCAGTAGCAAAACAAAGGCAGGAGTATGACAAAGAACCAGGAATAACATAAGTGCTGGCACATTTAAAAAAGCAAGAAGCAAAATACGAAGCTTTAGCAGCTATGGTTCAAAATCAAGTAGCATTGAATCAAAGCCATTCAACCTCTATTAAAGCACTGGAAAATCAAATGGGACAACTGGCCAATGCTCAGAGTTAAAGACCGCCAGGTACTCTTCCCAGCAACACATAGCCAAATCCAAGGAACATGGGAAAGGAGCAATGTCATGCCATCATCTTAAAAAGCGGTACTAGAAGTCAACAAAGATGTTGGAATCAAGGCAACAATTGACGACATTCCAAAAGAAACAAAGCAACAGATGGAGGAAAAAGAAACAAAGGAAAAAGAACAGATCTCTCCACCTCCACCTTTTCCTCAGCGTCTTCAGAAAAACAAACTGGACAAGCAGTTTGCTCATTTCCTGGAGGTGTTCAAAAAGCTTCATATCAATATTCCATTTACAGAAGCGTTGGAACAAATGCCCAGCTATACCAAATTCATGAAAGACATTCTTTCACGAAGCGGAGATTAGGAGATTACGAGACAGTAGCATTATCAGAAGAATGCAGCGCTATCATTCAGAGGAAACTTCCTCCAAAATTGCAAGATCCTAGCAGTTTCATTGTTCCTTGCACCAAAGGAGAACATGACTTTGTAAGGCTTTGTGTGATTTAGGTGCGAGTGTTAACTTGATGCCTTTTTTCTATTTTCAAGAAATTGGAGAATGGAGAAACAATGCAAACTTCAGTCTCTCTACTTCTTGCTGATAGAACGCTCATATTTCCAAGAGGCGTAGTTGAGGATGTGCTGGTCAAGATTGACAAATTCATTTTCCCAGCAGATTTTATTATCCTTGATATGGAGGAAGACGCAGACGTGTCAATCATCCTCAGGAGACCATTCTTGGCTACGGGTCGAACCATTATTGATGTACAAAAAGGAGAACTAACCATGAGGGTACATGACCAAGAAGTAACATTTAATGTTTTTAAGGCCATGAATTTCCCGAATGACGAGAATGAGGAATGTTTCAGACTGGATGTGATAAATAGTACCATTCAGACCTCCAATGCAATGCAAAATTCTGCTGACAAACTTAAAGCATGTCAATTGCCTGTGGAGCCTGAAGATAAAGCGAACTGCGTACTGAAGAAGCCTATTCTTGCACAACAAGCAACAAAAGAGAAAAAGTTCCACCAACTCAACGAATTGGAGGAATTTCACAATCAGCCTTTTGAGGATGCCAAATTGTACAAAAAAAATGCAAGGAAAAGACATGATGAGAAGTTAGTGCCCATACAACTGGAACCAGGGCAGAAGGTACTGTTAAACAAATCAAGGGTGAAATTCTTCCCATGAAAGCCAAAATCACGGTGGTCAAGTCCATTTGTGATCACCAAAGTTTTACCAGATAGAGCCGTTGAGATACATGATCCTGACTCCAACAAAACATTCAAGGTTAAAAATAAGCGTGTCAAGCACTACTGGGGAGAATCATTTGAGCGACAAAAGGAAAGTGTCACACTTTCAGATCCAGCGTAACGTTCGAGAAGTCACGTCTAGCTGACGACTTTAAACTTAGCGCTCGCAGAGAGGTAACCCATGCAATTTGTGTATATATTGTGATCTGGTGTGTTTATTTTTTTGTGTTTAATTTTTGCAGGTAAAGTCATTTCAGGATGGAAGAAATTCTCGCACATCTTCACAAGCAATTTCCTTCTCTCCCCCTCAAAAATCTCTGATGAAAGTCTACAAAACTCGCTTGGAACGGATGAGACTACTGATGATCAAAGGTATTCCTACTGACATTCGTGGATTATTGAAGCACGGGTCCGATTGGCGGTGAGTCTTCTGACTCTTTTATTTCACATATGTCTGGTTTAGGAATGAGCACCTATGCTAAAAAGAGAAGAGCAAAAGAATGTGTGTTTGTTATAAATGTGCTCGTATGTTTTGTGATACTTGATGTCATTCCTTAGGAATGGTGTCTGATAACCACAAAGATAAGATTAATTTCTTTAGGGATAGCTTGAGTAAGGAGTCTTTGGATGATATATCTAAAACTCTTGAGACGCATCCCAGTGGATATGTGTATCACAAAATTCGTGTGTTATATGCACAATTTCAAAGAGAAAGACAACAGTTAAGTCTCGGGATTCTGACTCAAAAAGACCATGTTTGCCAATTTATAAGAAAATTGGATGGGAAGCTTGTCCATGACGCATAGACGTCAATCAAGCGGCTACATTTCTTGTACATATTATATCTCTTTGTCTTTTCCTGATAATTGTGATTTATTTTGTTGTTTTCTTTTATTTTCTCCGACAGGATCCAGACCTTTTTGACTATCACGGTTTATTTTACTGTTTAACTAATAATTGTCATTTGGAAGGTACTAGTGCTATTATTTTACTCACCCTTTTCAAGTGTTATAAATTCAACTCAACATTGCACTTTTGAAGACATCCATAGTAAAACATGGAAGCCACATCAAGAAGACGAGTTGAAAACATATATGTATTTTGCGGTACTAGTATTGGTGTTAAGCCACAATACGTAGAAGCAGCACATGAATTGGGTCGAGTCTTAGCTGCAAGGAATATGCACTTAGTATATGGCGGAGGCAATCTTAGACTTATGAGGATCGTTTCAAAAGCTGTACATGAGGCAGACAGTCAAGTTTTGGGAATCATTCCAAAACCCTTGGCGGAGGCAGATCTTATTGGACCATCAAACGGAGAGGAACTGATCGTGCCAGGTATGTCTGAATGATTGGTAGAAATGATTAACCGTGCTGATGCTTTTATTGTTTTGTCAGGTGGCTTGGGTACATTGGAGGAAATTTTTACAGTGTTATCTTGGGCGAACCTTAACATACACCAGAAATCGCTTGGATTGTACAACGTTGAAGGATTTTATGATTTTCTTTCTGTGTTTCTTGATGATGCTCGGAGAAATGGGTTCATGCAAGAACCTATGAAAGAACTCCTTTTTACTGCCACAACTGCTCCGGATCTAATTGACCAAATCTTAGCCTATGAACCACAAATTGACCTTATCCTTTCAAAGATAAATTGGTCCGAGAACGATCCTGGTAAGAGGCGTCGGATTAATCTAGATCTTAACCTTTAACTTTTCGTGTAGAATTTCAGCTAACCATGTACTATCTTCCAAGCTCTTCTTCTACTGTTTAAGACATTGGAGACAATGTCTCATTTAGGTTTGGGGGAGGGAATTAGTTTATCAGTATCTTATTTTTAGTTGTGTGTTGTTTTTATTTTTAGTCCAAATTTTTTTCGAAAAATACAAAAAAAATGAAAACTTTTCAAAAATTACAAAAATATTTTACGTTTTTTTTGTTTTGATTTTGACTAAAAAGGTAAAATTGGAAAGAGATAGCTGAGTAATGAGTTTTCACTCCTGTGACGTATCTTAAACCTATTTCGGAACAAGTTAATTTTTGTTTATTTCCTTTTGAATTATTTAATTTGTGAATTCTCCATAAAACTGACTAAAATGAATCTTCATATGCTTAGTTGGCAGGTATTATTAACATGCAAAGTAACATACATACATGAGTTGTAATTGAAAAGTTTATAATATTTAGTGCTCTAGTTTAATTGGAGAAAGCATATCAAAAAGTGATGGAGTAAAAAAAAAACAAACAAACAAACGTCTAAGATCCTAGTTATTAAGTCTGTAAGGGTGTTTTAACACCTAGTGCCCTAAAGCCAACCGGTTTGGGAGTCACTGGCCCAAAGCTCGCTACATAGATCAAGGATGTTGCAAAAATATATATATCTAAAGTCTGAGTAATTAAGTCTGTTGGGGTGTCTTAACACCTGGTGCCCTAAAGCCAACTGGTTTGGGAGCCACCGACCCAACACTCGCTACATAGATGGAAGATATTGTATATAAATAAAAAAAAAACCAAAGAAAAAATCAGAAAAATCAGAAAAATTATTCCATTGCTGCAAAAAGATGGGAATTCTGATAAAACTTTAGGACAAAAATATTACTCTCTTATCAACTGCACTTGTGACTGTTATGGGCAAAAATGAGTTGATTAATATTTTTTCAACTGTGTATATGGAGAATGGTAAAAATAATCGGAGAATTTACTTATTCGGTAATTTAGAATGAAACAAAAAAAAACTATTGACTTGGATTAGATGTTTCATCCGTTTAGTCACTAACTTCTTTATTCTCTTTTCTCTTGACTTTTTCTTTTTTGTGCATTAGTTTTATTATCTTTTTACTTTTATAAAACGTTTGAGGGTATCGTGGCTGTTAGCTCTCACGAGACTATAACTCGTCCACTAGGGACACCATGGGGTTTAAAGGCTTGTTGCATATGCTAAATGCAATTGTGATCCCTACGAAAGTGGCTTAGTTTAATTTTAATTGTTTCTTGTATTTTATTTTTTTGTTTTGCTCGAGGACTAGCAAAATGTTAGGTTTGGGGGTGTGATGAGCGGAAAATATATCAATATTTACCGCCCCTTTTACTTATATTTTGTTTAGTTTATCGGGTTTGATGAACGTTTTGGTGTTTTTTGTTTATTTTGCAGATAAAATAATATTGGGACATAATGAAATCATTTAGGACGAAATGTGGGTCAAATAAGAGCAAACATTGGACTTGATATATTAATTTTGGAGATTGAAAATTAGAAAGGGCATTTTAACGAAGTACAGTTTTGAAAATTCTAATTTTTCACATCTGTGGTATTTTGGGCATAACTTTTTACTCCAATATCTGATTGAGCTGATTCAAGTTTCAGATTAAATAAGACTCAAAGATCTACAACTTTGAAAGACAAAATAATTTCTAATTCTGAATATTTCATACCAGATATTGATGAACCATCCAGAAGTGTGTTGTGTGTAATTATTAAAGTCATTTTCAATCATTTTCAAAGCAAAAAAATAAATTAATAAATAAATAATAAAAATTATCAAATCACCACCAAACATGATAAGCAATTAGTGGAGCAATTAATAATGGATTTGGTGGAGCAATTAGTGGAGCAATTAATAATGGATTTGGTGGATGATTTGATGGAGTCAAAATTTTACCTATAAATACCAAGCCATTTCATTTGTAAATTCATACTTTCTTCTAAGGAATTCCTTAAGAATACTAAGAAGATTGTATCTTTTTTGTTTATTTACAGCTTTCAGTAATTAATTTTCGCTTTCGCACTTTCTTTTCTTTACTTTTCAGTTTTTACTTTCCGCAATTTAATTTTACGCACAGTACTTTTCTTTCTTTAATTTTCAGTTTTTACTTTTCAGTAATGAGGAGGTAACTCCTCTTTGTTATGGTAAAAGGTAAAACTTTTATTACTAATATTTCGATTAATCTCCCTTAATTATAATATATAAACTAGTTAAAACCTGACTTAATGAGGATACCGTCATATTGGTCGGTTGGTAATTATTTAAATTGTTTTTAACCTGACTAAACTGGATTCCGCATGATTGGTCGGTTGGAAATTAATTATTAATTTGACTTAATTTGGATACCGCCTATATGGCTGGTTGGTAATTATCATGCAAAGTTAATATATTATATTAAGGGAGATATCTAAAATATAAGTAATAAAAGTGGATCCTTTTACCTCAGCATTTTCTTTTATTGTACTTTTACTTTATTTACTTTTTAGCAATTTACTTTCAGCATTTACTTTTCAGCAATTTACTTTTCAGCAATTTACTTTTCAGTAATTTACTTTCAGCATTTACTTTTTAACATTTAATTTTCAGTATTTAATTTTAGCATTTACTTTCCGTCATTTACTTTTCAGCAATTACTTTCAGCAATTTACTTTTCAGTAATTTACTTTCAGCATTTACTTTTTAACATTTAATTTTCAGTATTTAATTTTAGCATTTACTTTCCGTCATTTACTTTTCAGCAATTTACTTTTCAGCATTTTACTTTATGTCTTTTATTTTATTTAAGTTTTTACTAGCCCTAGTTATTAGTTATCTGGGGTTGTGATGAATTCTAATATCACCGGTTTATAAGGGGTTATTTTATAGTTTGGGTAATTTAAAGGTTTACTTATTAAGTCTTAAGCTTAATGCGTCTTGTTAATTGGCCACTAATAAGATTGATCTGGTAAATCTAAAATAAACTTGACAAAGAAATTTTAGGTTTCAGCCTTAGACTTAATAGCCCACGATCTTCCTTGAGGATAGATAACCCTTTATTAGATTTCCTTACAGGATAGACATATACCTGTCGGGCGGAGGTAGCCATAATTGGAACTTAAACTTAATGAATCCAGGTAATTTGGTTGACATAGACATATGGTTCAATTGGGTTATACTGGGAATTTGCGTCTGACCATAGACAGAGGCTTTCGCATAATTTAGTGTTTCAGGTTAGTAAACCGATATATTACACAAAAATTAAATAACCACTTCATCTTTAAAATGATATTGGAAGATTCACAACCCTAGATAGTTTCCTAATATTGAATTTTCTTAAACCTACTTTCGCGTAATTTTATTTACTTGTTTTTAAATTCAAAATCATCACCATTTCAAATCAATCAATCAACATGTTAGATACTAGTAATCATTTGACCTCATAAAATTAATAGATTATGTATTAAGTCATCGTGGGATCGATACTTTTTATACTACTTGAACGATACATGCGCTTGTGTTATACGCGTGTGATTACGCACCGGTCACGCTTGGGGGCGTTACGTCTCATCGTCCCCCCCCAAACGCAAAATCTGGCGGTCTTAGGGCGTTACGTCTCGCTGTCCCCCAAGCCACGAAACTGAAGCCGGAGTACGGATCTATGCTACCCTCCTGACTCAAAATTTGGGATCTAGGGGCATCTGTTTGAGAGAAGTCTTGATTCAAAAACATATAAGAAAACACAATTTGAGAGAATAATCCACTCACTAATTTGGAATCTGGCTGGCATTATTTTACTCGCCAAAGGAAGTCGCGGTTCCTGCGATGATCTATAATTGATAAACTTGGTTAGTACATAAGTCGTGGAATATAATTCATAACTAAATTAAGTTTCCCAATTCAACTAATCTATAATCACCATATGATGTATATTGCTTGCGACTTGTCAAAATGCGTGTAAATTTCTCGATATGAAACTTTTATGGTGGTCCCTAACATCCCATGTTGAAACTGAAATGGTATGAAATTTTTTCTATATCGTGTCGCGACGTCAGACCGGGCGCGTTGCAATGCCCATGCAAGCAGAGTCAGGCAGAGAGCATGTTCTGTTTCGCATCACTACTCGTCACAATGCCCATCTGATCAGACCCGAGGCAGAGAGCCTCTGTTTATTATGTGTCGCGACGTAGGTTGTGGTGCGTCACGAAACTCCTGCAATCAGATTCTAGACAAAGCCTCTGTTTATTACGCGTCGCGACACTGAGTGTTTGGCATCGTGACGCTAGCCTAATTTCAAGGTCTGCCAGCAACTCTTCAAGGACATATCCTAAGGCAATCACCACACAATCATCCCAAACTTCAAATTAATTTAATATATTCTCATTCCATATTATCAACCCCAAACATAATCCATTTATTCTAATATCATCAATTTTCAAAATCCAATTCCATAGATTTCAACTTAATCCCATGTCTATGATTTCTTAATTTAGGGATTTCTTATAATCCTTATTTTCTTAATACCACAATCACATAAACAACATCAATCATTTTCTAACAATACCCATTAATCATCAAAATATCAAAATAATAACATCACAAGTTTGGATTAGGTCTCTTTTTACATTGACTTGAACCATTCTCTACTTCAAGGGAGCTCCTTTAAGGCTTGCCTTCTCCTTCTTGCACTTGTTTCACACTTGGTTTTTTTACCAAGAATTGGTTGAGAAAATGAGAAAGGAACTTGCAAGCTCTTCCTATATTTCTTTCTTCTCCTCTCACATTTCTTCTTTCATTTCTTCTTTCTTCTTCTCCCTCACGATTTCTCTCTTTTTCAAAATATTAGGGTTGCTTAAATAGTGATCTTTTTATACTAAGGAACTAAATATTTAATGATTTAATGGAGAAAAATCAGAATTTTGGAGACTTTTCTAGATAAGTCATCGGTTACTATTCATCCAAATTTTTGATTGACGTTTTGACATGTTTCTTATTCGAATTTGGAAAAATATCCAACGTAAAAGTCGTAGGTATCGGTCTTAGCTTTCTGAAGATATAAAGTTCATATTATTAAGGCCCAACTACCACTGGCTATCCGGATTTAATCTTGGAATGAATTTCGTATCGGAACCGCGAGGAATTTGCTAAATGTCCAAAAAGTCATTTCATGAATGTATACATGTTCAACATGATTTATATCATGTATCATGCGTCCCATAACGTAATAGTCATCAAGATTACCGGGGTATTACATAAATACTAACTACAAGAAAAGTTACTTTTAGCGTCGAAAAACCATTCGACGTTACAAAGATGTTTGAGCATCAAAAACTAATATTCGACGCTAAAGGATCAGATCTATTGCATCGAAATAGATTTCGATGTAAATAATATATCTTTTGCTTTGAAAATTTTAATTCGACGCAAATGGTATGACATTAAGCGTCAAAATTGATTTCAATACTAATGACTTAACCCTTTAGCATTGAAGAGAATATTTCAACAGTAAAAGTCATACCTTTTGCGTCGATATTTTATTCGACGCTAAAGGCTCATTACAACCCCAAAACGATCGACAGTCCCATTACCCTTTAGTGTTGAATTAAAAGTTTCAACGCTAAAAATGTAATATTAAACGTCAAACTGTTGAATTCGTTTCTATAGTGTTGTTACAAACCCAAAACTACCGACATTAGTGTCGGTGATCCTTTGGCATAGAATAAAACATTTGTCGCTAAAGGCATAACATTTAGCGTCGAAATGTCTAATTCGACGCTAAAAGGTTGTTATAACCTCAAAACCACCGACACTCCCCATTCTTCTTTCTCTTCTCTACAATTTTTTCTCAAAAGTTTCCTACAAATCATCAAACAAAACTCCATTTTTTCACAATGTAACTTTTATTGTCGCTTTTATTAAATCATTTTTTTTATATTTGAATCACTCTCACTTAATTTAAGTTTAATCTCTCTCAAAAATATATTTTTTATAATTATCTTTATTATATACATTGTAAGTTAGTTAATTTATTATTAGTTGGTTATGATGCATATATATGAGATTAGTTTATTTTATAATTAATTAATTGTGTGCATGCTTAAATTAATTAATTAATTAATGGGTGATGGTGCTGAGTTTAATATAATGTTTAATAATTATATTTTTATTATATAAAAATAAAGATATAATTTTTTTATAATGTCTAATAATTATATTTTTATATTTTTATTATTAAAAAATTAGGGATCTAATTTTTTATAATTATCTTTATTTATATATTATTTTAGTTAGTTAATTTGTTATTAGTTGATTCTGATCTATATATATGAGATTAGTTTATTTTGTAATTAATTATGTGTATGCTTAAATTAATTAATTAATTAATGGGTGATGTTGATGAGTTTAATATAATGTCTAATTATTATATTTTTATATGTAGATATTTTTTAAATTGATAGAAATTGGATGAACTCGGTTGATAGATTGATTGTTGAATATCGTAATGGAGTTTATGAGTTTATGAAATCGGCAAATCAACAAGTTGATGCAGAAGGTCGTGTTCGGTGTCCATCTACAAATTATTTGAATAGGAAAAGGAAAAAATTAGTTGATGTTTTCAATTATTTATACATGTCGGGAATATCACCAACTTTCCGTAAATGGATTTATCATGGTGAGCAGTATAATTCTCAATCACGGTTTATTGATTCCAGTGAATGGAGTAGTAGTTACAATCAACCTGCAAACAATGAGATAACTTATGCTTTGCGCGACTTACAAGGTCCATAAGTCAGTCATAGTGTTGACGGTGACATACCAATGTTAGATGGAAATGATCAAAATTTATTTAGCCAACTACTTGAGGAGGCACAAAAAATACCATTTGAAGGTGCTAGGATGTTGATCTTGAATTTCGTTGTGAAACTATTGCACATTAAAGTGATGAACAGAATGGCCAATAAAAGTATTGATATGATGCTAGAATTACTTGGCTAAATGTTACCGATTGGTTGCGAATTGCCTAAGTCATACTACGAGGCAAAGAAAATATTGTGTGATCTGGAAATCGGGTATGAATCCATCGATGCTTGTAAGTATGACTATGTATTATTCCATATCGAGTATGAATCACTTGAATATTGTCCGATCTGTAGTGAAAATCGATACAAAGTTCGTGATCTTGGTAAGAAACTGCCTCAAAAGATATTATGGAATTTCTCATTAACGCCCAGGCTGCATAGGTTGTTCAAGTCAGGACACACAACGTCTTGTTGTAAAATTATGACCCATAGCATCACTATTTGTACAGAACATGGTGTTGTTGTACAAATTAACTATGTGACAAAGGAAATTGATCTTTTATCATTTGTAATTAGATTACCGGGATATATAAATGATAAAAGTCTATATGATTAGTTTCGGATTGATAAGATATGAGACAATATCAATCCATGAAGGTTTAATCATTAAAACATCTCTAGTCGGAGTATTATCGAGATTGGACATCGATAATGCGGAATAGACTAGTATTGCACTTGTGCGTTTATGGGAGCATAACGGCATAGTTCTCATATATTTGGGTATTGGATGCTCATGCAAGTGTAATATGAGGTTGTGTTTATCGATGGTACGGAAATAGCTTCGCTCTGGATAGACCCCTCGGAATTCCATTGGTAGTATGACTATGTGTCTATGGAAGTCCGAATCAGGGTAGGTGTATTTGGTCTTAACCTGAGACTTGCACCGCTAATACTTGCGACAATCAATATACTTTGGTTTTGGTCGTCCAGGGCTTTAACAGGTTCTGTGTATGCCTCTTCTGGGTATATTGAGAATCGTAGTGTATTGGGTGTGATGTCAAGATGGAAGTATCACTCCAGTCATAGTGGAGATGATGGTCAAGTAAGATACGGAACTGGTGCTCTTATATGCTGCAGCTATCGGGATAATATGACTAGGTCATGTTTATCTGATTATAGAGACTAGTTACCAGAGATCCGATATGTGCTTCGTACGGGGCAGACACAATTTCAACCCCAGGCCTAGCATGTGACATCCGATACTGGATCGCAATACGTAATACCATGTATACTACGCCAGATATAGATTACATATTCCTTTAAGAATATTTCTAGAGAATTGGGTAGGCACGGTGCTTTGCTAGAAGCCAACCATGTCTTGTAAATCGGTAAAAACGTAGTACTAGGTACGTATGTGTTCGGATAGTTCGACGACCGGATTTACTGCCAACATATCCGGGGATCTCATGGGTCGCTTCCCGAAGATTCACCGATGACGTATGACTCGGACATAATTAATTTGGGATTAATTATAAGAGAGAGAAAATTAATCTAGGATTAATTACGAAGATATTTTATCTGGGATAAAATATTATTTAAAGAGAGAGAATGATTAATTTGGAATTAATCGATAAAATAATATATTCGATATATTAAACGAAATTGGATTTCGACGTGGAATTAAATTAGATTTTAATTCGGGCTAACGAGTTAATTTAGAATTAATTCACTAGCGACGTGAATAGTAATTTTGCTAGGCATAATTATTTAATTAAATTTGATTTAATTCGTCGCAATGGAAAATTCGTTAATTCGGAATTAGAGAACCCGAGCCCGGGAGTGTTTGCGGGCCCAC
Source organism: Zanthoxylum bungeanum (assembly GCA_019454045.1). Lineage (NCBI taxonomy): Eukaryota > Viridiplantae > Streptophyta > Magnoliopsida > Sapindales > Rutaceae > Zanthoxylum > Zanthoxylum bungeanum. The sequence goes on along the minus strand of SKCR01004996.1, from coordinate 26,278 downwards.
TCGCATTTCGAATCAAGTGGGGCCCACAAGTCACATCACGCGGCACATCATTAGTCATTCTTGTGATGGGTGTCTTGTCACCTTTTTGGTGATTGACAACTTGTAAATTTTTGATTGATGTGAGTTGTTGGAAGGCTTAAATGCCTTGTACCTTTTTGGAAAGTGGTAATTGGTATTAGGTTTTTGAAATCCAAATACACCAAAAACAACTCATCTTCTTCTCCTCTCTCCCATTCGGCCAAGGGCCATTTTTCTCTTAAAATTTCCTCTCAATGCCGAGAGTCTCAAGGAGCTTAGGAAAGAATTTGTGGCAAATTTTTTTCCAAGTGCTAGCACACTAAAGAGATCTTACAAAGGTGATAGGGAAACCCATTCATGAGCATGGAATTCATTCACAGAGCTTGGATCTTGGAGCACACACATTGAGGGTTGACCGAAACACAAGGAGCACAAAATGGACCTTGGCCGAGAGCTTCAAGGAAATTTTTGTTGTTCTTCGCATCGCAAAAGCCGATCAAAGTGATTATTCGGCAACTTTACTTTGATGTATTCACACTTTTCATAGCTTAATTTGATATTGGGATAACCTAGAAAACCCAATAATGGTATTAGAGCTTTGATTAAGCATGAAATTTGAATTAGGGTAAAATTTGGGTAAAATTGATTTGAGCATGAGTTGATGAAATTGATTGTTTAAGTATGCTTGAATGATGATAACTTAGAGTTATGCATGATCAATTTGATGAAGATTGAATTGGATCAAATTTTCCCCAAAATTTTGGCTTGGCCGAATGGTGTGTATGCCCCAATGTCATGGTATTTTTTGTTCTTTTCATCATTGGATGAGTTGAAAGACTTGAGAAATATTGATTTGAGATTCAATTGGATTGAAATAGAAATTGGACAATAAACCATAAATTTCTGTGACCAATAAGCATGGAAATGAATTGATTTTTGATTCAATGTTGTTGGACATGTGTTGATGATGATTAGCATGATTAATTGATTAAATTAGTATTTTGGAAATGTTAATTTGAATAATTAATTATGGCTAATACACTTGAATTAATTAAATTGTGATATAGGGAATATTGAAATTTAATTAGTTGGGCTAAAATTGGAATTGGGCTTTTAAGTTGTATTTGGGCTTAATGGGCTTGGTTGGGCCAAGTTTGGTTTAGGTTAATTGGTTGGATCCAATTGGGCCCAAAACCATTTCCATAAAGTCCAAATATAATTAAATAGGCCTTTAATATTTTAATTGGGCCTAATGGGCCTAAATTGATTTTTGGCAAAAGGTGATTCCTTATTGGGCTTTGGTTGCCAAGTCCATGCCTTATAAATTAATTGATAGCCCATTGGACTTTAATTAAATTGACATTGGATGTTAATGGGCTTTGAGACCCGTTAAGATTAGATTTAGAATCTAAGTCACAAAGGCTTATTAATAAAAGTGTAATTATTTAATTTGGAATTAAATACAAATTAAATTGGATTTAATGTTGTAGTTTGATATAATTCGAGAATTCGTACTTTGATTACTTATTCATAAAACGAGTTTGACTCGCGCAAAGCAAATCGTTGTTTGAACATTGGATGGTCATTAATTTCAGATTAATTAATTGGATTAGATTGATTGATAACATGCTTTGTGTGAATACATGGATGTGATGTATGAATAATGAATATCGGATGGATATTAGATGAGTGAGGGCAATTTTGGAAATTGTTGTAATAAATTTAGAATTTATTAATTGGACCTGCGTGTCCAGCCTATTACCTCTTGATTCTTTGTATTTCTCTTCTCACCTATTCCCCTCAATGTAAATGAGGTTTCTTTAGAAGTGTTATGTAATTGGGTAGAAGTAAGATTTGTGCTAGCGGGAGAGAGGAAATGGAGAGATTTATTCTAGGAACAAGTTGTTTTAAATATCCATCCGCATATCATTATTAATTTATTTATGCGCCTTATTATGTTTTTAGAATGCATGGTTAAGGGTGTATGATGAGACCTAATCAAAGTTAATTAATTGGTTGCCAATTACGCGAAAAACCCTCAACATATATTAAGCGTTTTTCCTTCCATTGAATGATCCATTCTCAAGATCCAAGATTGGCACTGGTTTGTTGGCCAAAGTCAAGACATTTGTCCATCGTGGATGTGTTTGAATCACGAAGGCTTTGTTCCATATCGCATGTCTTGTTCAAGTTGTGATTTGTTGGCCAAAGTCAATATCACTTCTTGTCCATCGACATCGATTACGAAGCTTTCCAAGGTCAATGGGTCCCGCTTAACTGGAATCATTAAGTTTGTTGTGCCAAAGCCAAGGCTTAGTTGATTCAGAGGAAAAAGGTTAGGAAAATATATTGGATATATTGGCATATATTATATTGTATATGTTTCGGATTGGATGTCCACCTACTGGATTTAGGAATTGGATGAGATCTAATTGATCTTAGAGATCTACCTAGTTAAATATCATACAGCTTGTTGGCCAAAGTCAAGGTTGTGTGTTATTTAACGGGATCCTAGCCCACTAGGAAACAAGGTTTCCCGAGTACTCAACAGAGGGTTAGAGGCTCGCCGAAAAATAGTGGGAGGCAAGTATTAAATTTGCGAATTCGTTTAGATACATGCCAATACGCGCTCATTTCAATTTTTCATCAATACGTAATATTTAATCGTTGTTTTAAATTAAACAGTTAGACCGTATTCAAACTACTTCAAATTATAATTGATTATATAATTGGATTATAGTAATCAATATATTTGAATTTAAATAATTAAATTATAGTTGATTATATAGTTAAACTATAGTAATCATTATATTCAATAGTACATGAAATCGTTGATTGGATAGTTGGACTATAGCAATAAAGATAACTGAAAGATTAGCGTTTAAAACATAAACCTGGGTAAAAATGTCATTAAACGGCTTTAATTTTCAGATTAGGAATAAAACCTCAGGATAGTTCTGGGAACTAAGAAGTTACTTTATTTGATAGAGAAACCTCTTGGGCCTAAGCCCGGAGCTAAGCAAATAGTAGAACATGATCTTTGGAAGATTCATGTGATGATAACCTTAGTGCTCAATCCATTATGCTTAATGCAATGACACTTTAATTTTGTCGTCAGAATTAAGGATTAGATCTTTGTACCATGATGATAAAATTAAAGATCTTCATAGATCTAATCTTAGATCTTAGAAGTACAAATTGCATAAGAAGCTTTTTAGCTCGTGTATGTCAGAGGGTACATCTGTCGAGCACTAGGTGTCGCATATGATTGCTGACATCGATCAGCTAGGTTAGCTGGGCTTTACCTACGTGGTCGAGACTACCAAAGATTTGATCTTATAGTCTCTACCCGAAATCTGGGGCAAGTTCATTATGAACCAAGAGTAAACTCTTGGAGAGTTGATGGCTATGCTCGAGGAGGCAGAGCCAGAGCTTCTAAAAGTGGCAAAGGCAAAATCATCACAGTCTTCTGGGAAGACAAATGACATATCCCTAGATGTCTGTCTAAACTATGGAAAACAGGGTCACTGAATGCGTGATTGCCGTATGGACAAGGCAGACATGAAGGAAGTGAAGACGGGCAAGGCTCCGACTTCAAGTATGTTTGTCATAAACATGTTCACTATTAGTTTCAAAATTGGATTTTTGATACTAAGTGTTGTACATAAATATGTACTGGTGTGCAGAATCTGCTGATTAGCAGGATACTGACTTCAGTTGAGATCTTCCTTGAGAGTCGAAAACGGGATAAGAGTCACTATTTTAACCGTAGAAACCTAAGTTTAGGAACTACCCTTCGGGTGTGTACTTAAATTAGGAAACTGTTATAATGTACCTAGTTTGACTAGAAACATTATCTTTATATCAGGGTTTAATCCGTTGCGGAAATACCTTTATATTCTAGAACACTAAAGTGTTTTATTTTATAAAGATGATATTGAGATAAACACATTAGATGTAAATAAAAGTATTTATATTTTGAATATAAAAGAATCTCAAACATATAACGTGACAAACAAATAGCTCAAACTGATTTAATCAGATGAGACTTATTTGTGGCATTGTTGTCTGGGACACATTAAACAAGACTCGTATATCCACACTTTCGAAGAGTGGGTACTATGACAGATTTGATTCTATTCAAATGATGTCTACGAATCTAGTTTATTAGGCAAAGTGCCTAAAACACCTTTTACTTGGTAAAAGTGCAAGTGCCATCGATCTGTTAGCCCTCGTTCATAGTGACATAAGTGGGCCCATGTCTAGCTAGGCTAGAGGTGGATATGAATACTTCGTACCCTTTAGGGATGTGGCATCGTGTTTTGGTTATGTGTTTCTTTTGAAACAAGAATCGGAAACTTTTGATAAAATCAAAGAGTTTCGACACGAAGTAGACAGACAGATCGGCTAAAGTATTAAACATCACGATTGGACTGTGATGGAAAATACTTAAGCAATAAAGTTTCTCAATTACTTGAAAGAGTATAGTATTCTTTCACTGTGGACTCCTCCCGGAACACCTCAATTGAGCGGTGTGTCCGAACGGAGAAACCGAATTTTGTTAGACATGATAAGGTTAATCACGAGTCGCTCTGAGCTACTATTTTCCTTCTGGGGACACGCATTAAACAGTGCAAAACTTATTTTGAATAATTTTCCATAAAAATCTGTTTGACAGACTTCATATTAGATATGAACAGGAAAGAAACAGGGTTTTCTCATTCCTGAAGATTTGGGAATGCTAGGCATATGTTTGGATGATACCAAACTAAAACCCAAATCGGATAAGTGCCTAAATTGTAGGTTATCCTAGGGTAACCAAAGTATAGTACTTATACAACTCACAATAGAACAATGTAATTGTTGCTCGCCATGCGGTTTTCCTAAGAGGAATACCTATATGCAGTGGTAAGTGGGAGGAAAGTAGAACTCGATGAAAATCAGAGTAATACTGTTCCAGGCACCGATTCCTTAACGGAACACAAACAGTTCATCAGGGATGAAACTGTACCACAATCTTCAAATACACAAGAACCGCATAAGTCGGAGAGAGCCAGAAAACAAACTGGGAGGTATGGGTTTCTGATCTCACCTCAAGTAGATGTCAATCTTATTGAGGAAGACAAACTGACTACGTATGAGGAAGTGATACAAGGTATCGACTCCTATCATGGCAAAGTGACATGATATCCGAAATGGATTCCATGTATACCAACCAAGTTTGGACACTAGTTGATGTACCGGAAGGCATTGTGCCTATTGGTACTATATAAGTCTTCAAGGAAAACATACATGGATGGCAACATACCAACGTACAAAGCTTGGCTTGTAGCGAAAAAGGTATCGTTATCAACATTGTGTCGATTACGACGAAACCTTTTACATGTTGCCTTGGTTAAATCCATTTGGATAATTCTTGCTAATGTTACATGTTTCATTTATGAAATATGGCAGCTGAACGTCAAAATTGATTTCCTTAAACAGAAACCTTTTGGAGGATGTTTACAACATACTGACGGTTTTATCGTACCTAAACGAGCAAACAAGGTTTGCAAGTTAATTCGATCCATTTATGGATTGAAACAAGCATTGTGTTCTTGGAACTGTAGTTTTGATGTAATCATAATGGTATATGATTTAATTCAAAACGATAAATAATTCTTGTGTATATAAGGAGGTTATTGGGAGCGCACGGACAATGAATGTCCTAAATAATAATGATATATCATTTCTTGGAAATGACATTCCCATAAAATACAATCGGTGAAAGCTTGACTTTCATAAAAATTCTCCGTAGACTACTTGGGAGAAACAACCTTTATTCTATGAATAAAGATCTACTAGGTTAGATCTAAAATTTTTTGGCACTCTCCGAGAACTCGTACATTGAATAAATGTACGCGACCTGGTGTCTCATATGCTTTGAGCATATGAAGTCACAATCAGGCCAATCCAAGTGATAGTCACTAGATTGATGTTAAGAACATCCTTAAGTATCTTAGATGATCTAAGGATGCTTTCTTAATCTATGGAGAATGATAACTTGAAGTGACTAGGTTCACTACTGCAATTTTCCTAACCGATAAAAACGACTATAAGTCATGATAAAGGTACTATATAGTTTGAATAACGGAACAGTGAGCTGGAAATCTTCCATGCAAGATACTGTCACCGAATAAACAACAAAAGCGGAATATTGCTGCAGCTGAGGCAGCAATATAAGCCATTTGGATCTATAATAATCCTAATCAGATTAGGTGTAGTTCTATTAGCAGCTGAGCTAGGCTACAGAACAGGCTAAAGAATTAATGGTCTCATCAACGATCCAAGTATATACTTCAATTATTCTTCTGATTCGTTCGGATCATACATCGTGGCGATGTGATGAACGAATAAATCGCATTAGATGATAACATTGTAAATCCGCTGACGAAAGCAGCTTCTCAGCAGAATATTGAGCGAATTGTACATAGTTTAAGTGTAGGACACTTGAGTGATTGGCTATAGGCCAAGTGGGAGATTGTTGGAAAATTATGACCCATAGTATGACTATTTGTACAGAACATGGTGTTGTTGTACAAATTAACTATGTGATAAAGGAAATTGTTTTTTTCTCATTTGTAATTAGATTACCGGGATATATAAATGATAAAAGTCCATATGATTAGTTCCGGATTGATAAGATATGAGACAGTATCAATCCATGAAGTTTTAATCATTAAAACATCCATAGTCGGAGTATTATCGAGATTGGACATCGATAATGTGAAATAGACTAGTATTGCACTTGTGCGTGTTATGGGAGCATAACGGTATTGTTCTCATATATTTGGGTATTGGATACTCATGCAAGTGTAATAGAAGGTTGTGTTTACCGATGGTACGGAAACAGCTTCGCTCTGGATAGACCCCTCGGAATTCCATTGGAAGTATGACTATGTGTCTATGGAAGTCCGAATCAGGGTAGGTGTATTTGGTCTTAACCTGAGACTTGCACCGCTAATACTTACGACAATCAATATACTTTGGTTTTGGTCGTCCAGGGCTTTAACAGGTTCTGTGTACGCCTCTTCTTGGTATATTGAGAATCGTAGTTTATTGGGTGTGATTTCAAGATAGAAGTATCACTCCAATCATAATGGAGATGATGGTCACATAGGATACGGAACTGGTGCTCTTATATGCTGCAGCTATCAGGATAATATGACTAGGTCATGTTTATCCGATTATAGAGACTAGTTACCAGAGATCCGATATGTGCTTCGTACGGGGCAGACACAATTCCAGCCCCAGGAATAGCATGTGACATCTGATACTGGATCGCAATACGCAATACCATGTATACTACGCCTGATCTAGATTACATATTCCTTTAAGAATATTTCTGGAGAATTTGGTAGGCACGGTGTTTTGCTAGAAGCCAACCATGTCTTATAAATCGGTAAAAACGTAGTACTAGGTACGTACGTGTTCGGATAGTCCGACGACCGGATTTACTGCCAACATATTCGGGGATCTCATGGGTCGCTTCCCGAAGATTCACCGATGACGTATGACTCGGACATAATTAATCTGGGATTAATTATAAGAGAGAAAATTAATCTAGGATTAATTACGAAGATATTTTATCTGGGATAACATATTATTTAAAAAGAGAGAACGATTAATTTGGAATTAATCGATAAAATAATATATTCGATATATTAAACGAAATTGGATTTCGACGCGGAATTAAAATTAGATTTTAATTCGGGCTAACGAGTTAATTTAGAATTAATTCACTAGCGACGTGAATAGTAATTTCGTTAGGCATAATTATTTAATTAAATTTGATTTAATTACATCGCAACGGAAAATTCGTTAATTCAGAATTAGCGAACCCGAGACCGAGAGTGTTTGTGGGCCTACTGGCATTTCGAATCAAGTGGGGCCCACAAGTCACATCACGCGTCATTCTTGTGATAGGTGTCTTGTCACCTTTTTGGTGATTGACAACTTGTCAATTTTTGATTGATGTGAGTTGTTGGAAGGCTTAAATGCCTTGTACCTTTTTGGAAAGTGGTAATTGGTATTAGGTTTTTGAAATCCAAAAACAACTCATCTTCTTCTCCTCTCTCCCATTCGGCCAATGGCCATTTTTCTCTCAAAATTTCCTCTCAATGTCAAGAGTCTCAAGGAGCTTAGGAAAGAATTTGTGGCAAATTTTTTTCCAAGTTCTAGCACACTAAAGAGGTCTTACAAAGGTGATAGGGAAATCCATTCATGAGCATGGAATTATTTCACAAAGCTTGGAGCTTGGAGCACACATATGGAGGGTTGACCAAAACACAAGGAGCACAAAATGGACCTTGGCCGAGAGCTTCAAAGAAATTTTTGTTGTTCTTCGCATCGCAAAAGCTTATCAAAGTGAGTATTCCACAACTTTACTTTGATGTATTCGCACTTTTCATAGCTTAATTTGATCTTGGGATAACCTAGAAAACCCAACATGTCTGATATGAGGTGGCATGACGAAAATAAGGTCGGTGTTGACGGCATACTTAGACATCCTGCAGATGGAACTGAATGGAAGAAATCTGATGAAATGTACCCTCATTTCATCGAGGACCATCGTAATGTCAGGTTAGGCCTCGCCTCTAATGGTTTTAACTTGTTTGGGAATATGTATAATTCTTACAGCTTGTGGCCTATAATTGGTATAGCGTACAACTTACCTCCATGAAAATGTATGAAGGATTCGTTCATGTTTATGTCATTATTTATCCCTAGTCCACGTTCCCCTGGTAAAGATATAAATATTTACCTAAGACTGTTAATTAAAGAATTACAGACAATATGAAATGTCGATTTCCATACCTATGATGCAGCTTCTCAGCAGTATTTTCATATACATGCTGCATTATTATAGACCATTAATGAATTTCCGGCTTATGGTTCATTATCTGGATGAAGCACTAAGGGTTACATGACATGTCCAGTTTGTGTGGGTGAAACACCTTAGCATCAGTTACAGAATAAAATATGATACACATGATGCAGAAGATTGCTTGAGTTGAGTCATCCTTAGCGGAGAAGCAAATTTTTCAACGGTCAACCAGAATCTCAGAGTATACCCAGTGGATTGTCTGGATTTGACATACTTTGCCAACATCAACATCTCAGAGACACCACACCAGGGAAATATCCTAATAATAGAGACAAAAATCGAAAATGTCAACCTGAAGAGTTGAATTGGATGGTAAAGAGTATTTTCTTGGAGTTAGAGTATTGAGGGAGTCTGAGTCTACGACATAATTTGGATGAAAAGCATATAAAAAAAACATATGTGAGAGTTTGGAGGGCATACCGTTGAACATTTCGGGTAAGACGAAAGATACTAAAATGCTAGATTGGATCTACAAGATCTGATAATTCGTAGTGAATTGCACTTAAGGACCACTTCTCGAGGTCTTATAAAGCCACTTGCTAGTTACGTGCTAACTCAATCAGAGAGAAATTATTTTGTGATTGGCTAAAAATGGTGAAATTTATGCATCGAATATTGGAAGTTGGGTCAGGAATGACACGATAACCGGGTTAAAGAGTCACGACTATCATGTTCTTTTTGAGATTCTTGTAGATGTTGGGGAGGACTAATGTGTGGATGCCGGTACAATGGTTGCTTGTTTGAGCTACACTGTTGTTGTTGTAACAACAGTAGCAATAATAGCAGGCTGCTACTGTTGCAACACTGATGTTGTTGCAATGGCGTGCTGCTGCTATTACAACAACAATAGCACGTCTGCTCTGTACTGTTGTAATTTCTCTGTCATTTGATTATATGCTTATGAAATTGATTATAATTGGTTTCTTTTGTTCTAATATGGCTTTTAAGCAACAATTGCTATGAAAATAGAAATTCTAACTGTAAAATAAAAAATTGATAGTTGCGGTTAAAGTTTTGGTTTCTTATTTTTCAGATGACACCAGGTTCTCGCAAACGTCCTTATTCGACGCCATCTACATTAGCAAGGACACAGGCTGATCTTGGTCTTCGCTAGCACATGTGACTCGAGTATGAAGCCTCGAGGATGCAACCGTGGCCTGACATTCGTTAAGCACGTCAAGGCCCACAGTCGCATCCGGATAGAGATATCGGATGATGGAGAAAGACAGATCGGGCATCATTCTTCATTCTTTACCAATGCCAAAGGTGCTGCTGCCCGATTTGAAGCTCTCCAAAAATGCGTGTCTTGGAGAAAGATCATGTGGGAGACGAAAATCAATCAGCTCTTCCCCATGCTATTTGTGAGTAAACTTACAGAATTGAGTTTTCTTTCTTTTTTGTTTTCTTTAAATTATTGTTTTATATTTAATTTCTAATTGGTTGCTATTTCTGCAGGAGTGGTTTAATGTGGACCTGAACAAACCAAATGTCCTGAAGTATCTCGACCACCACATGGGGAAGAGTTACATAGATTTCAGGATAAAAGTCCTGAAACCTATATTCGACAAACATCGGACTTACCCTAAACTATTTTTAACATTACATTAATTTCATTAAAACTAATAACCACTTTATGTTTTTTTGCAGAGTAGCACAGGTGAGGTGCAGTCATTTCCAGAGTTTTTCCGAGTGACACACTACAGTGAGAATAAGAAATAGATTAATGAATATGTAGAATGTTGCTACGTAAGTTTTAGTATTTAAAATCAATTTAATATATTTTTAAATTTATTTTTTTTCTTTTCAAATTCAAACAATAACTTTAATTTTTTTTAAATAGAACGAAATGGTGAAGGTCCAGCAACAGGCTTAAGAGATAGAGTCCGACCCTCTAATAGATGAGAAATTGTCGCAATTGATTTTTAAGAAGCAGATAGCGTACAACGTCGGCCTTGGTACTCGTAAGAAGCCGACATCATCTGGACTGACAACTGTTTCTTCTCCTACTCAGTTGTGCATTCAAGAACAACTAGACAACACCAAGGAAGAGTTGGACAATACCAAATAGGAGCTGAATAAGACCCAGAAGAAGCTATAGTAGGTCGAGGAGGACAACCAGAAGAAGATACAGGAGTTCAACCAGCAGATGAGGGCTTTCAGACAGATGCTGGACGCCACACTCTGCCAGTCTGTATCGGCCTCGACCGCTCTTCCATCACAGCAGCAGTGATTGTTATTTTTTATTTTCATTTGTATAAATATTCACAATAGCATTGATTGTTAATCAACTATGTGTTTTTTTTTTTAATAAAATTTAATTATAAGCTTAATTTATTTTTATATTTTAATTTTTTTTACAAATTTATAAGAACAAAAAAATTATTAGAATAAAAATAATTGTACTATTATTCAGTAAAATTATTTTTATTATAATAATATTTTTCAAAAAAAATTCCATAAACCTTTAGCGTCGAATGTTTCGACACTAAAGGTAATAAAATAATAATTTATTTTTTAATATTACTTCATTACTTCCCTTTTAGTGTCGAAACATTCGACGCTAAAGGTAGTAAAATAATTATTTATTTTTTAATATTATTTCACTTTGAGCATCGAAAGATTCGACGCTAACAATAATACAATAACTATTTATTTTTTAATATTATTTCTCCTTTAGCTTCAAAACATTCGACGCTAAAGGTAGTAAAAATAAACTTTCATTTTTTTATTTTTAAAATAGATTTAGCGTCGAAACATTCGACGCTAAAGGTAAAAATAAATAAGTTTTTTATTAAGTAAAAAAGTATTTGGCGTCGAAAATATTCTTCGTCAAATAAGTGTTTTAGCGTCGATAAAAATTTTGACACTAAAGGTCTCAATTATAGCGTCGAAAGATTTTGACGCAGAAGTAATTTAGCATCGAAAGTCTAGTTTCGATGCTAATAGTCTTTGTCGTCCCCGTATTAACGTCGAAAACTAGCATCGAAATATTCGACGCGAATATCATTTGGCGTCAAAATGTCATGTTTTAGCGTCAATATTTTTAATCACACTAAAGACAAAATTTTAAAACTTTTATCAATTTAGTCCTAATCTTAAAAATTAAAGTTTGACCCTTCAGCCTATTTTGACGGAGACCTTCTAGGGTGAAAAAACAAAAATGCACTTATAAAAAATAGGGTTATTACAGTAACCACATTGTATAAAGAGCGAGGAAGCTACCTAAACTTTTATCGCACTCAAAAAACCATGTGAATCTAAGAAGAACTTAATTTTGACAAGCGAACCAAATTAATATATGCATATAGCTAGAAAGACGGCGAAATTCATTTTGGAGAGGAGGTTGAAATAAGCTTTCACATAATATGTAGACAAAAATGAATTGTATGTCTGATTATGTCTATATGCAATAGAAGCAAAAGACATGACTACATTCTTTACAATGTAACATTCCATTATAACGGGAAGGTTCAAATGTACAAAGTCGTACAAAACAACAAATATGAATGAATGTTCCACAGATTAACAAATAAAAAATTTCTAATGATTGTGATTGTGTTATAATGGACAGCAAAGCTAGAATCTCATGTAAAAAAAAAATGTGGTAACTTAATCATAAAGTTATGAAGATGTATTTTTTTTAAAAAAAAAAATGCACATGATGAGTTGTCTCTTTTTTTGGAATGAATTTTTTAAAGTTGTTTTGAATAGAAATTGTATATGTTGATGGTGATTTTTGTGATGAAGTATTTGAACAGTATGGCAATGGCATAGAGGGAATTTCTCCCTTGGGAGGGACGAGTGTTCGGAGGGTATTGGTCACTCTTCAGCCATGGATGGTATTCGAACCCAGTTTCTTAGATTTGGCCGACCAGAGGACATAGCATGATGCAGGTCTCAATGGCCGACAACATCAGAGCCGAGACCGACCACTTTAGCCTGGTAGCTCGGCTCAGTTCTACTCTTCCTCCTGGATCGGGATGATGAGCTCGGATATTTTGGGACAGGTCGGGAGTAGTTGGGGTAGTTCGGCACACGGTTTAGCAGTGCTCATGAAGCCCGACGTATGATCAGGACCATTTGGACTTTTCTCCCTGACATGTACTATCGTACAAGAGACCTTTACAGGCTGTCATTATTAATAGTGAAGTGTGGCAGTGTATAAAACAGCGTGATGTGACAGGAAGTCAGATGGCAGGTTTGCTTTCGGCGAGGCTGTTGGGGCAAAGAGCCCGTCAATTCGCCGAAAATCCGCATGGCTGACGTCATAGAAATATGAGAATAATGTTGTATTTTCCTTAGTATATAAAAGGATGATAATCTCATTTGTAAGGGTTAGTAAAAATTTTGTTTAAAAGCATTACTTGTAAAAGCACAAAAAGCATACATCTCGTTTTTCTTTGGACCACCCTTGAAAAGAGGTCGGCCGAGCTCGGTTTGATAATAAAAGGCTATACCCCAATTTGTGCCCGTGGACGTAGGTTGGATTCGCTCCGCCGAACCACGTAAAATCCCCTTATCGATTTTGTGGTTGTTTTGTCTTTTGCCAAGTTTGCTTTTGGTCTCCTATAACCAAACAAATTCACGGTTAGAGGAGGATTGTCCCGGGAGCAGTATCCCAATATTACCCCTGGAATGAAAATCCTCCGTCAACAATTGGCTCCGTCTGTGGGGAAAGAGTAAAAAGCAACTTGTGTGGTATGACGATGGCAGAAGACAGGAACCATATATCGTCGGAGAGTTCAACAACAGAGCTCATGTAAAGAATGGAAGAGAGCATGAGAAATGAAATGAAGTCAAATCAGACCTTCATGAAGGCCATGATGGAGAAACTGGAAAGGTTAGAAAAGATGAACGATGAAAGGCTGGAGGGTGGTTCAAGTCAGATGAGAGACGAGATAGCGAAGGAAGGTATAGACGAAGCGGAGAAAGATTAGACCTAGGAGACGGAAACCAGACAGGCAAGGAGATCCCCAGAAGTGAGGTCAGTTGTTGATAGCGAGAGCCTTGCAAGAGAAAATATGGGAAGAAGAAGATGAGAGGCAAACACCAGAGTCCTCTAGTAATAGTCCCCGCTCTAAGCAGAATGAGGCTGATAGAAGATACGGTGGGGAGGATCGAGAGGCATCCAGCCACGGAGTGCGTCATGCTCGGAGCAGCAAGTGAGGAGAAGTCCGCGGAAGGCACCGTGATAGTACTGACAGCCAAATGAAAGCCTGGTTCAGGAAAGAGATGAAAATATGGGAAGAAAATATGAAGGCACGCAAAGAGGATGGTTCAGATGGAGAAACGACATCCCCCTTTACAGAAGAAATCTTGTCAGCAGAATTCCCTAGACGGTTCACCATGTCATCTATGAACGCCTATAAGGGGCATACCGACCCTAAGTCCCATATCGAAAGTTTCATTTTGCCAATGGAGGTTCAAGGGATGGTAGGAGAGGCCATCTGCAAGATGTTCCCTTTAACCCTGAGCGGGCCCGCGATTTTATAGTTTAGAAGTTTGACCCCATGGAGCATCAGTAGTTCTCTCAGCTCAAAAAATCTTTTGTCCAACATTTCAAAGGCGCGTGTGCCAAGGAAGACGGTGGAGAGGAGAGCGTAAGATGATTGATGTAGTAGGGGGATGATGAGCCCCTGAAGAATATTGAATAGATAGATACACAATCTGGTGCTCGAGGTCGGGGCATACGAATCGTCAGAGGCGCTAGAAAGTCTCAAGGGGGCCCTGAAGTTCGGGAAGTTGTGGACTCACTTAAGGGTCCATGACGTACCAGATTACGCCACCGCCCTGGAGTTGGCCAGAAAGTTTGTTCTGATGGAGGAAGAAGAGATGGTTGCCCGAAATGGAGGAACTCAAAGAGAAAAGATGATAAGGTCGGAGATATCGCGGAGGCCAGACAGAGAATTGAGGAAACCACCCCCGAGACAAATGGAGTTAAGACCGATGACTCCCAGTAATGTACCACAGGAGAGAAGGGCTCAGACACAAGTAAATCATGTGGTCGGAGGGGCAGTTTACACTTCTTTGAATAAGCCGTTGGCTCAGATCGTCAGGGAAATCCAAGATAAGGGCCTCCTGGTGGAACCGGACTTGAGGAAGTATCTGGCGGAGAAGAAGAGCGGGAGATCCTATTGTGTAAATCATAACCTGAGGGGGCACACGGCGGAAGGTTGTAGAGACCTGAGGGAGCAGGTGGAAAACCTATCGCAAAATGGTTATCTGAATGATTATATCGACCAAGAGGCCATGGCGGCCCGGCAGCGACAGAAACCTAGAAAAATGTATATCATCGCAGGTGGAAAGACATTGGCTGGAGACTGAAACTGATCAAGGAAGAGTTACAGCAGGTCATAGGGACCAGAAGTATTGACAACGGAGCAGGCCCCGAGGGTTCAAAGGGGGCTGTCGGTCCCAATTATATTCGTGGATGAAGATACCCATGGGGTGAGTTTCCCCCATGACGATGCATTAATAATAAAGGTTGTGATCAGAGGAGATGAGGTGGACAAGATCATGGTGGATCTGGGGAGTGCAGTTGACATAATCTCCAAAGAAGCCTTGGACGATTTGGGGGTGGAGTATGCCACTATGTCCTAGGTCGGAACTCCCTTGTATGGGTTTGGAGGTGCAACAGTCGTTCCATTGGGTAGAATACAGTTGGCCATGACAATCGGGACCACTCCCCACACCTGGACTATCATGATGGACTTTACAGTGGTGGATTGTATGAGCAGTTACCAGGTTATTGTGGGCCGACCTTTCATTATGAAAACAAAGGCCGCAATGTCATGCTACTACCTGAAATTGAAGTTTCCCACTCGAGACGGGATTGGGATAGTGTGTGGAAGTTAGAAAGCAGCTGAGAGTTATTTTGCTACCGTCTCGAATGAGACTTTTTGCGTTGAAGAAAAAAGCAAAAAAGAGGAAAGTGAGAGGAGAAGAGGAAATGACAGTCGAACCTCCGGATCCACGACCCGAAGATTCCGCCCAATTATGGGCAGGTGAGGAGTTGAAATCAGTAAAACTCTTCGACCCTGGGAAAATTATAAAAGTGGGAGCAGGTTTGGAGAAGAACTTGAAGCAAGGTTTGCTGAAGGTTTTGAAGGAATATGTTGACATTTTTGCTTGGGGGCACAGAGACATGCCCGGGATAGACCCCAAGTTCATCAGTCACCGTTTAGCCATGGATCAAGCTCATAAACCAGTCAAGCAGAAGATGAGGATCTTCAATCGGGAGCGTTGTGAAGCCATAGGGGTTGAGGTAGACAAATTACTGAAGGTCAGCCCCCTGAGGAGTGTGAAGAGGCTTTCCTGCAGTTAAAACAATACTTAGCTCAGCCCCCACTTTTGGCCAAGCCAATCCCAGGTGAGACTCTGTTCTTATACTTAGTTGTTTCTGAGCATGCTGTGAGCTTGGTGCTAGTGCATAACGCTGACAAGGTCCAAAGGTCGGTGTATTATACTAGTAAGGCCTTTCTGGATGCAAAGACCTGATACCCGGCTCATGAACTAGTAGCTTTGTCCTTGATTACGACAGATCGGAAGCTGCGGCCATATTTTCAAGCTCATCCTATTGGGGTCTATACTAACCATCCTTTAAGACAGATCCTACATAAACCAGAGGTCTCGAGCTGGTTAGTAAAGTGATCGGTTGAATTGACTGAGCATGACATATCCTATCTGCCGAGGGCAGCAATAAAGGGGCAAGCTTTAGCAGATTTTGTAGCCGAGTTCACAGGACCACAGATCTTAGAAGTTTCAGAGACCATGTGGGAATTGTCAGTTGAAGGATCAGTCAGTTCACAAGGTTGCGGAGCCAGGGTTGTCTTGCGGAGCAGTGATGTCGAAGAGGTAGTGTATGCTTTGAGATTCACCTTTGAGGCAACAAATAATGAGGCCGAGTATGAGGCCATTATGACCGGTCTAAGGTTATGCATGGCAGTTGGTGTCCGAGATGTGATTGTAAGGAGCGACTCCCAACTGGCTATCCAACAGTTAAAAGGCGAATTCCAGGCCAAAGAACTGAACATGATGGCTTATATGGCTGATGTGAATAAGTTGGTTGGGGGAATGAGCAACGTGCAGTTCGAGCAAATCGGCCGAGAAAGTAACCATCAGGCAGACTCGTTGGCTCGGCTGGCATCGTCAATCAAGTCAGAGAAGCCTAGAACCATCCTTCTGGTTTGCCTACAGATGAAGAGTGTTGGGGAGCCGGAGATAATAGAAGTGGATGTAGAGGGGAAAACCTCTTGGATGGATTTGGTTAGGATGTACTTGGAGACCGGAGAGACGCATGAAGACAAGAAGGAGGCAAGAAAGCTAAAGTACCGAAGCTCTAAATTCTGCCTGATTGAAGGAATCTTATACCGGACGGGGTATACGGTGCAACTTTTGAGATGTCTTGCAACCGAGGAAGCAGATTATGTGCTCAGAGAGATTCATGGAGGGATTTGTGGGAGTCATGCCGGGGGCAGTCAATTGCGTATAAAGCGCTAAGGTAGGGATTCTTCTGGCAGACCATGCATTAAGACGGGATGAAGATAGCTCGATGAATGATGCCAGAAGAATGCAAACATTCACCATATGAGGTCGTTGCCATTGATTATTTCACCAACTAGGAATAAGCTAAACCCCCATCTACAATCACAGAGAAGAAGGCTACGAACTTTGTGAAGAAGAATATCATCTGCAGATTCAGGATCCCTCGGGCTATTATCACTGATAATGGGAAGCAATTTGACAACAAAGGTTTCAAGAAGCTCTGTGAAGACCTCCATATCGCCGTAAGATTCGCTTCACCTACTCACCCCAAGTCTAATGGACAGGTCGATGTGACCAACAAAATAATGAAGACAAACCTGAAGGCTAGGCTCGGATCTTGTAAAGGTCTGTGAGTTGAAGAGTTACCAGAAGTATTGTGGGCGCATCGGACAACCTACAAGGAGTCCACCGGGGAAACTCCATTTTCTTTGGCCTATTATTGTGAAGCAGTTATTCCAGTAGATATCGGTATGACCACCCACAGGGTGCGATATTTCAAGACTAAATAGAGTGAAGAGCTCGTCAGGAACCACCTCGATCTGATCGAAGAAAAACATGAGAAGTAAGCTATCAAAATGGCCGTCTATCAACAAAGAATGGCCCGTTTCTACAACAAGAAGATTCAGACTCGGCCCTTCCTTTCTGGATATTTGGTTTTAATGTGGGTTACGTTGAATACCCGAAGACCCGAAAAAGGCTGGTTGGGTGCCAAATGGGAAGGGTCGTACAGAGTGGTGGTGATAGTTAGACCGGGTACCTATCTTTTGGAACAGTTGGACGGTACTCGGCTCAAGAAACCCTAGAACGTCGAGATACTAAAGAAGTACTTTCAATAGATTTCCTCTTTGGGCCACAGAATCATCGGATGACCAGACAAGAACTAGGAAATTATTGTAACGCCTCTCTTGAAATGACCCGCAAAGAGTTGTAAGAAGAGCAGTAGGTCCATGAATATGAATATGACTCTCTCTTTTAAATTTAAAAACTGGTCCACTTTACTTGTTTAATAATTGAATGAGAAAGTCATGTTCAATATTCTTGAGATGTCCTCGAAGCGAAGGGGTGGTCGGTAGTTGGGAAGGGCACCAAGCCCGCGGCACACCAATCCTGGGTGTCATTATCAAACCCCTGTGTGGAAGTGTTTCGACCTGGCTCCTTTCACCTTTGAGGATCCAGAACGCATCAAGGGATGAAGTACAGGTGGGAAAAACACGAACCCTCATGGCACGCCAATTCCGGGTGTCATTATCAAACCCCTTAGGCCGGAGCGTTACTACCACATGACTCGCATTTTTGAGGAATAGCTCCGGTAAACTGGACCCAGTGAGGTTTCTTCCCCTGCGAGTTGGCTGGTGAATCCCGTTGAGAACCATCAGGCACATGGCATGGGGACGGCTGAATGGCCTCCATGACCCTTGTTACCTCAGGTAAACCGGACCCATTGAGGTTTCTTCCCCTGCGTGTTGGCTGGTGAGTCCCGTTGAGAAACACCATCGAGATGGCGAACACGGGGAGGTTTCTTCCCCCCGTGAGTTATCTGCCTAACCGAGCTGAACCATCGGGATGGCGAACACGGGGAGGTTTCTTCCCCCGTGATTTATCTGCCTAACCGAGCTGAACTATCGGGATGGCAAACACGGGAATGTTTCTTCCCCCGTGAGTTATCTACCTAACCACATCGAATCAGAAGAAGCATAGCATATGGAGGTTTCTGCCCTCATAACGTTTGCAGACTCCAGAGCCGCCCAGCATGAGGAGGTTTCTGCCCTCATGGCATTGGCCGCTCACCGATCCATAGCCCGGCTAGCCGGGATGCTGAATTGTAAGGTTCAGAATTGTGTATTGAAAGGCACCAGGTAGGACGCTGCCTCGAGTCACCAGAGTTGTTATCTTTCTGGGTCTGTGTGGAGTATATGTTAAGTCACATCTGATGTACTAACCTTGTCATGTTTCCAGTTTTTATTTTTGCTGATGTCCGACAAAGGGACGCCTGCACCGGAATCCGTGGAGCCTCGGAGGTTGAAATTTTCCCTCGCGATTAAGTCTCATATGTTGCACTAGCTTGGGGCTGGACTCGTTCTGTCGAGGCTGTATGTTCTACCAGCTCGGGGCTGGACTCGTTCCGCCGAGGCTGTGTGTTCCACCAGCTCGGGGCTGGGTTTGTCCCGGTGAGGTCATGTGTATTGCTAGCTCGGGGTCGGGTTACGTCCCACCGAGTGGATAATAATCAACGCGAGGTCAGAACATATCCCCCACGGATAGGTGTCAGCATCCTCGATGACAGAGCACATTAGGATGACGGGGATGCTTGATCGGCGATCAGAGCGATTCTCTTTGTGGCCCCTGGGAACGACCGACGGCCGGTTGATCAACACACCCGACTTTGTAGTTCTCGGTACCAACTCGTACACTCGTTGAAACTGAGAACTAGAGGACAATTGTTGATGGTGATTTTTGTGATGAAGTATTTGAACAGTACGACAATGGCATAAAGGGAATTTCTCCCTTTGGAGGGACGAGTGTTCGGAGGGTATTGGTCACTCCTCGGTCATGCACGGTATTCGGACCCAGTTTCCCAGATTTGGCCGACCAGAGGACACAGCATGATGCAAGTCTCAATGGCCGACAATATCAGGGCTGAGACAAACCACTTTAGCCCGTAGCTCGGCTCATTTCTACTATTCCTTCTAGATAGTTGGGGTAGTTCGGCACACGGTTTGGCAGTGCTCATGAAGCCCGACGTATGATCAGGACCGTTTGGACTTTTCTCCCTAACATGTACTATTGTACAAGAGACCTTTACAAGCTGTCATTATTAATGGTGAAGTGTGGCAGTGTATAAAACGTCGTGATGTGATAGGAAGTCAGATGGCAGGTTTGCTTTCGGCGAGGTAGTTGGGCCAGAGAGCCCGTCAATTCGCCGGAAATCCGCATGGCTGACTTCATAGAAATATGGGAATAGTGTTGTATTTTCCTTAGTATATAAAGGGATGGTAATCTCATTTGTAAGGGTTAGCAAAAATTTCGTTTAAAAGCATTACTTGTAAAAGCACAAAAAGCAAACAATTCGTTTTTTCTTTAGACCACCCTTGAAAAGAGGTCGGCCTCGGTTTGATAATAAAAGGCTATACCCCATTTTGTGCCCGTGGACGTAGGTTGGATTGCACATTTTGTGGTTGTTTTGTCTTTTGTCAAGTTTGCTTTTGGTCTCTCATAACCAAATAAATTCACGGTTGGAGGAGGATTGTCCTAGGAGCAGTATCCCGATATTTTTATTGGAATGAAAATCGCCCGTCAACAGTATATTATATGTTTTAGACAATACTTAAGATGAGAATTGAGAAAGATGATACTTAAAATGCTTGCAAAAGTTGCCTTGTTAAAGATATTAAATTCTGGCGTGTACTCCTTAAATCAAATAATGAAATGCTTGTGAACAAGAACAACATTGTTGTTTCTTACGTGGAAAGGGGGAAAAGGGCAAAAAAATCAATATTCTGTTTACTGCTCCTAATTTGAACCAGGGGTGTTCACGGGTCGGGTTTTTCGGAATTTTTTTTGACCCGATCGGGTCGGGTCATTCGGGTCGTCTGACCCGAAACCCGAAATTTGAGGAGAGGTCGGGTCAAAAAAACTACGGGTTGGGTCGGGTCAATATAATATATAGTAAATATAATATTCAACAATGCATGCAGCACAAATGGTTAAAGCATTAACAAAGTTTCAAAGGATCGCAGGTTCGAATCTCTATAATAACTGAAATTTTTGTTGAAAAATTAATTTAATAAATGGCAAAATGTGGGACCCGACCCCTCAACCTTCTTCATCTTAACTCAGTAACCTGCCATTCGTGCTACGCGTTTGAGTTGAAAAATCATACCACTAAAATATATATTATAATACAGTATCATTACATCGGGTCGGGTCGGGTCATACCCGAGTTTGCTGAACTAAATTCGTGACCCGATCCGAAAATTCAGGTCGGGTCGGGTCAGACCCGAAATTAAAATTTTAAATGGAGAAACCGGATCGGGTCGGATCGCTGCGGGTCGGGTCGGGTCGCGGGTCAACCCGACCCTATGAACACCCCTAATTTGAACTAGCAAAATTCTTCTGAGTTACGTGTAGCTTTCATTTATTTATTTATTAATATTGTTAACGTTGTAATACGTGTCAGCCGAACATGAGTATGTAAATCTATATTCGAGGAACATCCTCACTGTTGATGAAAAACAGTGAAAATTTTAATTTTGAGATATGTATAAATAACAATATCTTAGAGTAATATTTGCCCTACTACTTATTGTATGAGTCGCAGATAAATTTATTCTATGAAACAATAAAATTTTAGAAATACAACACAACACTTTATTGAATACTTGAGAACTTATAATAGAAAAATATTATTTAATCATAAAGAAATCGTATCATATTTATAGGCAATCAAATATTGTCTCTAAAATATATGATTTTTAGTCATCAAAAATCATATCAAGTTGATCCATGTTGCGTTATTGTAAGACAATAATTGAATTAAAATGTATTTATGATATTAATATTTTATAATATTTTATATTAATAAATTAATCATCTTATATTAAATATATGTCCAAATTCAACAACAATCTCTAACACTAAGAAATGGCCATGTTCAAACTCATACCCTCAGTAAATTACTACTGGGCTTGGCGAGTGATAGGTCAAGTAAGTAGATAAAAATATAAGAATAGTTAAAATTTGAGACTCAACCATACATTATTACGGATAAACTTGTACCATTTATACCCAATGATTAAGACATTATATGATTGAAATATGTGTCAAATATTGAGTATACATTTGATATAAAATAATTGGATATTTTCTATACTTTTGATACACTTTTTATTTTTTGGGTGGATCAATGAATAAAATTTTATGATTTATATAATTTTGATAATATATAGGTTAAATTTATCAAGGAAAAGATTCTAATTCTACGAACAAATCAATAGTATTTTAAGAATCAGATCGGTGATCGAATTGGTGATCTAAAAGATTTACTGAGTCAGTGGTTCGATCGATTGAATAATTCCGAAAAAATCGATAGGACCCGGTTACGTCATAATTAATTATAAAAATATTGAATATTAATTTTTTATTTTAAAAATTAAAAAAAAATTGAACTTATTCGATCTGATTCGTTGATTTTGACCGATTTTTTTTTCGGATCGATTTTTAAATATTAACCTAACTAAATACAAAATTGATTTTTGATTTGACCAATCGCACTGGCCGATCGAATCCGATTTTAAAAACTAATCAAATCAATGACGACAAGCAAAATTCAAATTCAAAGTTCCCGATTAGACCAAGCAAATATTACGGCAATCAGTGTCCACATGCAACATTTTTTTTCTTTGAAGAAATATTCAGCCAATTAGTGTACTTTTCTAGAACGTGGGAAAAAAAAAGTTAATGACAAAATAAATTGTCACGAGGATGTAAATGTAGATGTGGTAATTTAGGTCAGGATTTGTTTATTTGTTCGATTCGATTCGCTTTAAAGCGAATACGAGTTTGAAAAAATGGATTCGTTTAATAAATGGGTCAATTCGATTCGATTCGATTCGTTTATTAAACGAATCAAATACGAATTTAAGCTCATGAATTCGTTTATTCGTTTATGATTCGTTTTATTATTTTCTTTTACTAATTACATATATTATATGTATATATTTATGAAGAATTAATATAAATTAATTATGATAAATTATGATATTAAATAATATAACGACTAAACGAATATTCGTATTCGATTCGTTTAATAAACGAATCGAATACGAATCTATCACATTTCAATTCAATTAATTTATGATTCGATACAAAATCAATTCATTGATTTACTTTGCCACCCCTATGAAAATGTAGGAAGTTCAAGAATGGTGGGCAATTGGACTATTCGAAAAATCCACCGCCTAAACAAAGCTTATATTTCTAATTCTACTCTCCTCGAACATCGTTTTGATCATATTACTAGCGACAAAATATAATTAAATTATTATTCTTGAATTTGTGGTTAGTAGGGTAAATTCGTAAAATGTATTGATTTTGGCAGAGTTATTGGCTGATGTATCTATAAATAAAATTTCCATTCAGCAATATTTGTCGAAATGGCAACTATCAAAATTACCAAAAAGCACCATAAACACCTTAATAATCCATTCCCAGCAACCCAGAGATCTTTGCCTTTAATCCAAGGATCTCTGACCTTGACCTTTGATTCTGAAACACTGCCTTCTCATCAAATATTATCAATTGGAAAAGATTTCGAGATTCTCTGGAGT
This sequence comes from Zanthoxylum bungeanum, assembly GCA_019454045.1. Classification (NCBI taxonomy): domain Eukaryota; kingdom Viridiplantae; phylum Streptophyta; class Magnoliopsida; order Sapindales; family Rutaceae; genus Zanthoxylum; species Zanthoxylum bungeanum. The sequence goes on along the minus strand of SKCR01004996.1, from coordinate 2,464 downwards.
CCAAACAATGGTGGGTATCTCTCAATTTCTCATAAATCTAACCCATCAAGATCCTTATGGGCTACCATTCCTGGACAAGCCTTTGTATCTGCAGCATTGGCTGACACTCTGGTAGAAGAAAGCAGAGGCTCTTTTGTTATCAAAGATAGACATGTCCATTTGCTTTGTCATAATCAAACTGTTGATGACATAAGAGTTATCGATAATCAATTTCAGTTTGAAGGTCCTTTTGCTTTGTACCAGAATATCCAGTTCCCCCTTGTGCTTATAACAGGATGGATTTTCAGTAACAAGACCCATCAAAGTTATGGCATATATAATAAGGATATTGAAAAATTTGATGCAAAGGCAAGATATTGGCTTATGTTTGATCAAAAAACAGATCACCAAATCGGATTTGTATTGAAGCTTGGACAACCCAACATTGAGATCCGGCGGAGAGTGGGACGGATTCGAATTCGGAAGAGAAAGATTGAGTGGTGTTGGTCGTTGACGAGGCCAAAAGGGTTTGTAAAAATTTCCTCAACAGAGGCCGAGACAGAGCAATTGAAGGTTCCGATTCCAGAACAGGAACAGGCACAGCATACGTATACGGAATTCAATAGGGTGTTTTTGACGTACTCCAGTGATGGAAATGAGAGATTTTATGGTTTTGGAGAGCAGTTTTCTCATATGGATTTCAAAGGCAAAAGGGTTCCCATTTTTGTTCAAGAACAAGGCATTGGAAGAGGAGACCAACCTATTACTTTTGCTGCCAATTTGGTCAGCTACAGGTACATATTGCATAGTACCCACATTGATACCACTTCACTTGATCACTTGGTGTTTGTTGTGTTAGCTTCTAAATCATTCCCATAATCATATCTTTTCTTCTTACAGGGCTGGGGGTGATTGGAGTACCACTTATGCTCCATCTCCATTTTATATGACTTCCAAAATGAGGTCTCTTTACCTTGAAGGATATGATTATTCAGTGTTTGATCTCACAAGACTTGATAGAGTTCAGATACAGGTACACTCTTCACTTTGTAAATTATCTGAATCGATAGCACAAAACTGATGATTAAAGCTTGTAAATCATATTTTGTAAATACCAGTGTCCTTTGCACAATAAATTTACAACTACAATTTGAAAACGATCAATTAGAAGCATAATACATATTGAGGCTCATTCAGAGTTTAAACTTGCAGTTTCCCATTTTCTGTATACTGGAGCTTGCAGATAAATGGAAATTCAGTTCAGGGAAGGATTTTGCATGGAGACACACCGTCTGAGCTCATTGAACGCTTCACAGAAACTATTGGGAGGCCTCCTGAGCTTCCTGAATGGATCATATCTGGGGCTATAGCAGGAATGCAGGGTGGTACCGATGCTGTATGTCGTGTCTGGGATGCACTTAGGAGTTATGAAGTTCCTGTTTCAGCATTTTGGTTGCAGGTTATGCATATTCCTATACTTACACCTATTTAACTCCACAAACTTTTCAATATAGTTCTTACAGCATGTCAGTTTCAAGGCACTTTATGTTCCACAAAGGTTTTAACTAATGCTTATGCACCAAACTTTTAGTAGTCTGATTGAAGTACAAGAATCCTCTACTCATTTTAGCTTTCAGCATAGAAAATACACGGATGTGATTGGTGATTGATAAAAACAAAAACACTAAAAGAATGCACCAAACCATACATGATTAATAATGTACACATGGCACAAGCTCCATAAAAACAATGTAAAGCTAAGATGAGTAGATGATCCATTTCCCTGGTGGAAACCTTCAAAATATTGATAATGAATAATTTCTAATTTAGACCACAACCGAACAACTTCAAATTCAAGATTCAGTCCCTCAAGCGACAGCAGATAGAATCATAGAATAAACACAACACACTTTCATACCATTGCATGCAGAATAAACACATCACACATTCATACCATTGCATGCAAAAGATTTCATTGTCTAACAAATTTTGTTTAGGATTGGGTGGGTCAACGGGAGACATTGATTGGGTCACAACTGTGGTGGAATTGGGAAGTGGATACAACAAGATATAAGGGATGGCAACAACTTGTTAAAGATCTCAGCACTCATCATGTTAAAGTGATGACATACTGCAATCCTTTATTGGCACCAGTACGTATTTTTCCAATTTAACAGTTAAATAGTTGCTATGACATTTGCACAGCTATATATGGTGCTGTTTCGCAATAGACTGAATTTGCTACATCCTTTTTTTTTTCCTGAATATTCTACTTGATTTCAGTCTGATGAGAAGCCAAACAGAAGGAGAAATCTTTTTGAGGAGGCCAAGAAGTTGGACATACTGGTAAAAGATATGAATGGGGAACCATACCTAGTTCCAAACACAGCTTTCGACGTGGGAATGTTGGATTTGACACACCCAGATACAGCAAGTTGGTTCAAGCAGGTTTTGCTAGAAATGGTGGAAGATGGAGTTAGAGGAT
>SKCR01004995.1:0-65021 GCA_019454045.1 Zanthoxylum bungeanum | reverse complement strand
GCCAAACATATCGGAGCTCTATGGGTCGCTTCCTGAAGATTTACCGATGACGTATAACGCCACTAATTAATCGGGGATTAATTAGAAGAGAGAGAAAATTAATTTGGGATTAATTGCAGAGATATTTCTATCTGGGATAAATATTAATTAAAGAGAGAGGAACGATTACTGGAATAATCGGTAAAATTAATATATTCGATATATTATAAGGAAATTGTATTCGACGCAAAATTAAAATTAGATTTTATTCGAGCGAGGCGAACGAATTAATTTAGAATTAATTCGTAGTGACGTGAATAGTGATTTCACTAGGCGTAATCATTTATAACGACGCGACGGAAAATTTCGTAATTTGGAATAGCGAACCCCGAGCCCGAGAGTGATGCGAGCGCATTCGTATTTCGAATTCGAACGCGGCACGCAAGCAATCAAGCGTCAATCACTACTCGCATCAATCGTCAAATCACTTGTCATTTGAGTGATGTGATATGACATGTTGTCACTTATTAAAGTGACTTGAGTGAATACATACTACATTAATGGGGTTTTGATGAAATGAAGATACAAGCTTCAAGCTCCCTCCATAAGCTCGGCAATGGCTTCTCCATGGACTGGACTGCTCGTTTTTTTGGCGTTTTTGTGTCTCCAAAATTCGGCCATGGAAGACCACCATTGAAGCTCCATGCTCCAAGCTTCACAAGGTGATTCCTTGCTCACAAATTCGTTTCCCTATCACCTATGTATAACCCATGTGTGTGCTAGCACATGATTTTTGCCACAAAAATCGTTATCTTGCTTCTCAATTTGCTCGGCAGAGACAGAACAAGAAAGAAGAAGAAACGGCTCCAAAACTGTGAGGAGAGAGAGGGGAAAAAATGAGAAGACCGAAATTGTCCCCTTGAGAGAGAGAAAAGAAAAATGAATTTGGTTTATATATTTTTCAAAAAGCAAATACCAAATTCTTTTTACTTTCTAAAAGTAAAAATCAAAAAGAAAAACAATAAATGTTTTCAATATCTATCACTATTCACATCAAGTCACTTTAATAAAGTGACAACATGTCATATCACATCACTCAAAGTGACAAGTGATTTGACGATTGATGCGAAGTAGTGATTTGATGCTTGATGTGACTGCGTGCCGCGTTCGAATTCGAAATACGAATGCGCTCGCAATCACTCTCAGGCTCAGGTTTGCTAATTCAATAACGAAATTTTCCGTCGCGTCGTTATTTTAAAATGATTACGCCTAGTGAAATCACTATTCACGTCGCTAACGAATTAATTCTAAATTAATTCGTTCGCCCGAATTAAAATCTAATTTAATTCCGCGTCGAAATCCAATTTCTTTTATAATATAGGAATATATTAATTTTACGATAATTCCAAATAATCGTTCTCTCTCTTTAATTAATATTTTATCCCAGATAAAATATCTCTGCAATTAATCCCAGATTAAATTTTCTCTCTATTCTAATTAATCCAGATTAATTAAGTGCGAGTTATACGTCATCGGTGAATCTTCAGGAAGCGACCCATGAGATCTCGGATATGTTGGCAGTAGTAAATACGGTCGTTGGATTATCCGAACATGTAAGTACCTCGTACTACGTTTATACCGATTTACAAGACAAGGTTGGCTTCTAGCAAGCGCCATGCCTACCCAATTCTCCAGAAATATTCTTACAGGAATATATATAGATCTGTATCAAGCGTAGTATACCGTAGTATTGTGTATATCAGCCCAGTATCAGATAGTCACGTGCTAGGGCTGGGCTGGATAAGTGTCTGCCCCGTCCGAAGCACATGTCGGATGTCTGGTAACTAGTCTCTATAATCGGATATGCATGACCTTGTATAATATCTGATGGCCTGGCGCAGCACTTAAGAGCACTAATCCGTATCCTGCGTGACATCATCTCCACTATAACTGAAGTGATACTTCCATCTCGACAATCACACCAATACACTACGACTCTTGATAAAACCCAGAAGCGGCGTATGCAGAACCGGTTAAAGCCCTGTACCACCAAGCCTAAAGTCTATCGATTATCGTAAGTATTAGCGATGTAAGTCTCAGGTTAAGACTATACACACCTACCCTGATTTCGGCCTCCCATAGACACATAGTCATAATACCAATGGGATTCCGAGGGGTCTATCCAGAGCGAAGCTGTTTCCCGTACCATCGGTGAGTGAAACACGACCTCCTATCGCACTTGCATAAGTATCAATACTTATATATATGAGAACTATGTCGTTGTGCCCTCACAACGCGCACAAGTGCAATACTAGCCTATTCCGCATTATCGATGTCTTGTCTCGATAATACTCCGGCTAGGGATATTTAATGATTAATCCTTCGGGGACTGATACTGTCTCATATCATCTCAATCCAAGAAACTAATCATATGGACTCTCTTCATTTATACATCTATGGTGATCTAATCACAAATGATGAGAGTGCAATTTCCTTGTCACATAGTTAATTTGTATAACCAACACCGTGATCTGTACAAATAGTGACGCTATGGGTCATATTATCCAACAATCTCCCATTGGCACATAGCCAGTCACTCGAGTGTAACACCCGAACTATGTACGGTTCGCTCAAATTGCTGAGGAATGGTTTTCGTCAGCGGATTTGCGTAATTATCTTCTGACGCGATTTATACGATCATCACATCGCCACGATGTATGATCCGAACGAATCAGATGAATATAGAAGTATATATCTGGATCGTCGATGAGACCATTAATTCTTTAGCCTGTGCTGACACCCAGCTCAGCCGCTAACAGAACTAAATCTAATATAATTAGATTTATTATCGATCCAAATGGCTTCTATTGCTGCCTCAGCTGCAGCAATAATCCGTATTTGTTGTTAATTCGGCAACAGTTATCTTGCTCGGAATATTTCCAGCTTACTGTCCCGTTATTCAAATTATAGTACCGCAGTATTTACCGGTTTGGAAACTTGCAGCAGTGATCCTAGTCACTTCAAGTTCTCCTACTCCATAATTTAAGACAGCATCTTTAGTTCTCCAAGATACTAATAGATGTCCTTAACTTCAATCCAATGACTATCACTTGGATTGTCTGATTGTGACTCCATATGCTCAAAGCGTATGAGACACCATATCAAGTACATTTTAAATGTACATTTCCCAGAGTGTTAACAACTCCAAATCTATCCCAGTAGATCTTTATTCCTTGAATAAAGGTTGTTATTCCCAGAATCTACGGAGAATTTCTTATGAAAGCCAAGCTTCACCGATTGCTTTATGCGGAATTTCATTTCCAAGAAAAGACATGACATATATCATTATTTTACAGGACATTCATGTCAGTGCACTCCCACAACCCTTTTATATACACAAGAATCATTTCGTTTTGAATTAAATCATACTCCATTATGATTACATCAAAACGACAATCTTAGAACCTATGCTTACTTCAATCCAAACATGGATCGAATAACCTGCAAACCTTGTTTGCTTGTTATGGTACGATAAACCGACAGGATGTTATAAACATCCTCCGAAAGGTTTCCTTTTAGGAAAGTGATTTTTCGTTAAGTGTCATATTTCATAAATGAAATACAGCTTTAGCAAGCATTATCCAAATGGATTTACAATGGCAACAGGTAAAAGGTTTCGTCGGAAATCAACACAATGTTGATAACTCTACCTTTTCTTTACAAGCCTAGCTTAGTACGTTGGTATGTTGCCTTCCATGTATGTCTTCCTTGAAGACTTATAAAGTATCAATAGGCACAATGCCTTAGGTACATCAACCAGTATCCAAACTTGTTGATATACATGGAATCCATTTTGACTCATGACACTTTGTCATAATAGAGAGTCGATACCTTGTATCACTACCTCATACGTAATCAGTTGGTATACCTTAAAAGATTAACATCTTTATGAGGTGAGATCAGAAACCCATACCCCAGGTTGTTTTCTGACTCTCTCTGATCTACTCGGTTCTTTGTGTATTCGAAGATTAATGGAATAGTTTCATTATTGATGAACTATTTGTGTTCCATTAAGGACTTCGTGCCTTGAACAGTATTACTCCGATTTTCATCGAGTATCACTATCCTCCACTGACCACTGCATATCGGTTTTCCTCTCAGGAAAAAAACGCATGGTGAGCAACAATCACATTGTTCTCATGTGAGATTTATAAGTACTATACTTATGGTTTCCCTTAGGATAACCTATATTGGCACTTATCCAATTTGGGTCCTTAGTTTGGTATCATCCAAACATTATGCCTGGCATACCCAAATTATCAGGAATGAGAAAACCTCGTTTCTTCCCTGTTCATATCCTATATGACATCTGTCAAACAGATTTATATGGAACCTTATTCTAAATAAGTTATTGCACTGTTAAAACTTATCCGTTGAAGGAAATGTTAGCTCAGAGCACTCATGATTAGCCTTATCATGTCTAACATGATTCGGTTAATCCGTTCGGATACACCGTCACTTTGACGTGTTCCGAGAGGAGTCCTCATTTGAAAGAATACTATACTCTTTCAAGTATATAAGAAACTTATTGCTATTAGTATTTTCCATTACGGTCTTACCGTGACGGTATAATACTATAGCCGATCTCTTTGTCTATTTCGTGTCGAAACTCTAAAAGTTTCTGATTTATGTTCTTCAAAAGAAACACATAACCATAACGTGATGCCACATCCGTTAAGGTCACGAAATATTCATGTTCACATCTAGCCTAACTAGATATGGGCCCACTTACTTCACCATGAATATGGCTAACAGATCGGTGGCACTTACACTATTACTAGTGAACAGTGTTTTAGGTACTTTACCTAACAAACTAGATTCGTAGACTTTATTTGAATAGTCAAATCAGTCCTGGTATCACTCTTCAATAGTGTGGATATACGAGTCTTGTATAATGTGTCCCAGACAACAATGCCACAAATAAGTCTCTATTGATCAAATCAATTTGAGCTATTTATTTGTCATTTGATATGTTTGAGATTTATTTATATTCAAAATATAAATTCTGTTATTTACATCTAATGTATTTATCTCAGTATCATCTTTATATATAAAACACTTAGTGTTCTATAATATAAAGGTTTTATCCGCAACGGATTAAACACTGATATAGAGATAATGTCTCTAGTCAAACTAGTTACATTATAACAGTTCCTAATTTAAGTATATACCCAAAGGGTAGTTCCTAAACTTAGGTATCTACGGTCGAAACAGCGACTTTCGTCCGTTTCTGATTCGCAGAGCAATCTCAGCTTGAAGTCAGTATCCTGCTCAAAGCAGATTTGAACATCAATACATATATTTTATGTACCACACTAAGTATTTATAATCTAATTTCAATACTAGCTGTGAACATAACTAAGACAACATATTTTTAAAGTTAGAGCCTCGCCCTTTCTTTAATTCCTTCGTGTGTCTGCCATATCCAAATGGTAGTCACTTTGGGATATGTCAATTATCCTTTTCAATATTTCAGAAACCTTAGGCCAAGCCTTGGGTTCTTAGAATATTGAAACGATGTGCACCTCGTGCTACATGCTCAATTGCAAACTTTGACTTTATCTCCTTAGAATAGTCAATTAATTTTCCAAGAATTATAAATTGCAATTTTAATACTTCTTAAATCTAAATTAGATTTATGACAAGTATATTAAATTAAGCATAAAGTCATCATCACATAAAATCTTCCAAAGATTTTATGCTCTACTTATTTTGCTTTAATTTTGGGCGTAAGGTATAATAAGTTATTTTATCAAATAAAGTAACCTATTATTTATTCCCAATTTGAAAATTAAATCATTTAAAATATTTTAATCCCAGATTATATTTTAAATATCCAACTTTTCAATTTTATCTGATTACAATAGTCCAACTATTTAATCAACGATTAGTGGTACTATGATATTATATATGATTATAATAGTCCAACTATATAATCAAATATAATCCAAATTAATTAACCTCAATTACATTTATTACTATAATCCAATTATAAAATCAACTGTAAACTGAAATTAATTAATTCAAATATATTGATTAATATAATCCAATTATATATAATCAAGTATAATACAGTCCAACTGTTTATTAAAACAACAATTTAAATATTAGTCCAACTAACATTTAATATTACGACGAAAATAATTTAAATGAGCGCGTATGGCGAGTAATTGAACGAGTATTGCAAATTCATTCTTGCCTCCCACTATTTTTCGTCGAGCCTCTAACCCTCTGTCGAGTACTCGGGAAATCGTGTTTCCTAGTGGGCTAGGATCCCGTTAAATATCACACAATCTTGACTTTGGCCAACAAATGTGTATGATAATTAACTAGGTAGATCTCTAAGATCAATTGGATCTCATCCAACTCCTAGATCCAGTAGGTGGACATCCAAGTCCTAAACATATATCATATATATGCCTATATATCGAATATTCTACCTATATATCGAAATATACCCTAACTTTTCCTCTGAATCAACTAGGCCTTGGCTTTGGCACAACAAACCTAGTGATCCCAGTCAAGCGCGGACCCATTGACATGGAAGCTTCGTAATCAATGTCAATGGACAAGAAGTGGTCTTGACTTTGGCCAACAAACCACAACTTGGACACGACACCGATATGGAACAAAGCCTCGTGATTCAAACACATCTTCGACGGACAAGGGCTTGACTTTGGCCAACAACCCATGCCAATCTAGGATCTTGAGCAAGAATCACTCAATGGAAGGAAAAGACGCATGATTTGATGAGGGCTTTTCGTTTGCAAATTGGCTACCAATTTAATTATCTTTGTTAAGGTCTCATCATCATACACCCTTAAACATGCATTCTAAACACATAATAAAGCGAGTATGAAAATAAATAATAATGATATGCGGATGGATATTTTACATTGATCCTAGATCAATCTCTCACTTTCTCTCTCCCGCTAGCACAAATATTTCTTCTACCCGTTACACTACACTTCTAAAGAAACCTCATTTACATGGAGGGGAATAGGTGAGAAGAGAATACAAAGAAATATGAGAGATAAGGCTGGACACGCAGGTCCAATTTATAAATCGAATTTATTACAACAATTTCTAAAATCGCCCACCCTTCTAATATTCAACGATATACATTATTCAAACATCACAACCATGTATTCATACAAGCATGTTATCAATCAATCTAATCAAATTAATTAATCTTGATAATTAGTGATCATCCAATGTTCAAACAAAGATTTATTTTGTTCGAGTCAAACTCGTTTTTGCGAATAAGTACTTAAAGTACGATTTCTACGAATTAAATTAAATTACATAATTAAATCCAATTTAATACGCATTTAATTCTAATTCATTATTTAATTCCAAATTAAATATTACACTTTATAAAATAAACCCTTACGACTTAAATTCCAAATTTAATCGTTACGGGTCTCAAAGCCCGATTAATATCCAATATTATTTAATTAAAGTCCAATGGGCTTTTAATTAATTTCTTCAAGGCGTAGACTTTTGGTCAACTCGGGTCAAACCCGCAACCAAAGTCCAATCCGGGATTTACCCCATAAGCCTTTAAATTAATTTTGGGCCCATTAGGCCCAATTAAACGTTAAAGGTTCATTAGTAGCATTTGGGCCTTTTGGAAGCGGTTTTGGGCCTAATTGGATCCAACCAATTTTGGCCTAAACCAACTTTGTACAACAAGTCCAATAAACCCAATAACAACTTTGAAAGCCCAAATCCAATTTTAAGCCCAATAATTTAATTTCAAAAATTCTAAATTTTCCAATTAAATTACCTAAAGTGTATAGCATTATTAATTGCCCAAATCAAAGTTTCCAAAACATTAAATTTGTCCAATTAATCATGCTTAACATCAATTAATCATGTCCAACATAATTAAATCAAAATCAAACCCAATTAATACATGCTAAAGTCTCGGCCATAAGGGGAAAAAAGCCAAATCAAATTCAATCCAATTTAAACCCAATCAAACATAAATTCACATCCCCAAATGATTTCTAAGTCATCCAATGAACAAAAACAAAAATCCAAGATAATAGGGCACTTGCCAAATTCGGCCAACACAAGCAAATTGGGGAAAATTGTTCCAAACACTTTTCATCAAATTGATCTAATCAATCATCAATTAAACAACATTCAAGCATTCTAAATCATCCAATTTCATTAAACATGCTCAAAATCAAGTTTACCAAATTTGTATGCCCAAAATTTGGGGAAAAATGGATCCAACCCAATTTCATGAAATTGATTATGCACAACATCAATTCAACCTCATTCAAGCATACTATACTAAACAATTTAATAATTGATGCTCAAATTGAGTTTTCCCAAATTAAAGTTTTGACCAACAATAAGCAAATTGGGGAAAATCATCCAATTAATTTTTCTTCAATTGATAACATATAACTCTAATTAATATACAAGCATTCTTAAACAAAACAATTTGTTAAAATCATGCTTAAATCAAAAAGCCCCAAATTTCGCTCAAGAATCCTAATTCGTTTTATGCAACCAATAGCTAAGATACCATTGAAAGAGTTTCAATCAAGTCCCAAGAATCATCAATCATGCATAAAACGAGTTGAACACATAAAGGAGTAAGGCGGGCATACTACATACTCGTTTTATGCATGATTGATGTTCTTGGTGTTGGTTTATATAATATGTCCCAAACAAGATTAAGCATGTGAAATACTATAAAGAATATATATATGAACATGAAGTATGGCGGAATCATACTTACAATATCTTGTGATGAAGAAGATGATCAAATGGTAGAAGCTCCAAGTTGTGAAGAAGATTCGGCCAAGAGGAAGAAGAAGACTTGAAGCTCCAAGCTTTTGTATTCCAAGCTCTTTGATGGTTTCACTATCACCTCTTTTGATCCCTTGAGTGTGCTAGAAAAAATGGAGAAATAGAAGATCAAATCTTCCTTGCCCTTGTCAATGGAGTTCACGGCAATTTGAGAGAGAAGAGAGATTTTGGTAAAGTCTTAATTGATTTTTGTTTTACCAAAATCAATTTATCATTTATGTTATAATTATTAAATTAAAATAAATCTATGACATAAACATGCAATGGCTTAGAGTGTCAAACACTCAAACCCATGCAAAACCTTTGAGTGTAATGCACACTATCACCATGCAATGCCTTAGAGTGTATTGTACACTATTAACATGCAATGCCTTATTAATAAAATAATGCATATAATGACAAGTGTCATGTGGGCCCCACACGTTTCCAAATGAAAGTGGGCCCACGTCCACTCACGCGCTCGTTCGATATTTCGAAATACCGAACTTACGTCGCGACGTTAATTCAATCGAATTTAATAAATAACTCGCCTAGCGAAATTATTATTTACGTCGCTAACGAATTATTTCTAAATTAATTCGTTATGCCCGAATTAAAATCTAATTTTAATTTCGCGTCGAAATCGAATTTCAATTATTATATCGAATATAATAATTTTACTGATTAATTCCAAATTAATCGTTCTCTCTATAAATAAGGCACTTTATCCAAGATAAAGTTTCTCCGTAATTAATCCAAGATTAATTAAAATTCGAATCAAATATCATAGGTGAATCTTCGGGAAGCGACCCAAGAGACCTCTGGATATTTTGGCAGTAAATACGGTCGTCGGATAATCCGAACACGTACGTACCTCGTACTACGTCTTTACCGATTCACAAGACAAGGTTGGCTTCTAGCAAAGCGCCATGCTACCCAATTCTCCAGAAATATTCTTATTATAGGAATATAAGATCTATATCAAGCGTAGTATACCGTAGTATTGCGTACATCGATCCAGTATCAGATGATCACATGCTAGGCCTAGGCTGGAGATGTGTCTGCCCCGTACGAAACATATATCGGACATCAAGCAACTAGTTCTCTTTAAATCGGACAATCCTGACCTGGTCATATTGTCCCGACGGTTGCAACCTTTTATAGAGTACTAGTTCTGTGCCTGCGTGATCATCACCTCCATATGTCTGAAGCGATACTTCCATCTTGACATCACATCCAGTACACTACGCTTCTCGATAAACCCAGAGAAGAGGTGTACACAGAACGGTAAGGTCCCCAACCACCAAAACAAAAGTTTACCGATTGTCGCAAGTAGTACTAGCGAGTAAGTCTCAGGTTAAGACCATATACACCTACCCTGATGCGGCCTCCCATAGACACATAGACATACTACCAATGGGATTCCGCGGGGTCTATCCAGAGCGAAGCTGTTTTCCGTACCATCGGTAAAAACACAAACCTCCTATCGCACTTGCATAAGTATCCAATACTTAAATATATGAGAACTATGCCGTTGTGCCCTCACAACGTGCACAAGCGCAATACTAGCCTATTCCGCATTATCGATGTCCAGTCTCGATAATACTACGGCTAGGGATATTTAATGATTAAACCTTATGAATTGATACTGTCTCATATCATCTCAATCCAGTACTAATCATATGGACTTTCGCCATTTATATATCAAAGTAAATAAAATTACAAAACGGCAAAAGGCAATTTCATTATCACATAGTTAATTTTGTACAATAATACAATATCATTTACAAACAGTGACGCTATGGGACATAATGTCTAACACTTGGGACTTGATTGAAACTCTTTCACGGTTTGTACTCGGAAACAACGCCACGTACCACTTAAGAGACACATTTTTCGTCTCATTCAAACTTTGTTTGAGCATGATGTAGTTCGTAGATTATTTAGTTATTATTTAAAGCATGATGTAGTCTAGCTTATTGTTTGTTTTCAAGCATGATTAGGTTATTTTATGCATGGTATTTTGTTTAGTTTATGATTATGTTTAAATAGTTATTTGTTTATTTTGGTTTAATGGCTCAATATGCTCATTGTGTGATATTGCGGTTTTCCGTTATGACAACTTACTTTGAAGTATGCGAACTTAGATATAGGTTCTCATTGTTATTATTATGCATGCGGACTTAGGCGTAGATTACCCTTGAGCATGAATGTTGAATAGATTCGGTTAGTTTATTGCACAAATCATATCATCACAAGTGACATAAGTAAGGGACCATTCCGAACCCAACAGTTTGAGGTCTTCCCTTGCGAGGGGTAAGTGCGGCCTTAAATCTTTATCCCGGTTCACACCGGGTGGCGACTCCATGTTATTTCGTACTCCTGACTAGGCCGCGAGCCTAGGACAGCGTCGCCGATTTCTTTGTCCTACAGAAATATTTGGAATATTGTATTAATCTAATTTGGTTATATTTGGGCTAATGGGCTTGATTGGGCCAAGTTTTATTTTGGACAATTGGGTTTGATCCAATTGGGCCTAAAACATTTTCATAAAAAGTCCAAAATATGATTTTGTGCCTTTAATAATTTAATTGGGCCTAATGGGAAAAAATTAATTTTGGTATAGGGTGATTCCTAAATGGGCAAAGCATTATGGGCTTGATCCATAATGGCCAAAATTCCATGCCTAAAAATTAATTACGGCCCATTGGACCTAATAGAATTGGTATTGGATGCTAAATGGTCCTTTGAAACCATTGGATTGGATTTGGAATCCAAGTCTAAAAAGGCACTATATAGGTATAATTGTTTAATTTGGAATTAAACATGAATTAGTATTGGATACAATTTAAATTGGATTTAATATTGTAGTTCGATATAATTCAAGAATACTTACTTTGAGTATTTATTCTTTAACGAGTTGGGCTTGTGCAAATCAAATCGTTGTATGAACATTGGATGGTCATTAATTGAAGAATTAATAATTGGATTAGATTGATTGACAACATGCTATGTGTGAATACTTGGATGTATTTGTTGAATAATGTATATCGGATGGATATTAGATGGGTGGGGCAATTTTGGAAATTGTTGTAAATATGGTATTTATTTGAAATTGGACCTGCGTGTCCAACCTATCACCTATCACCTCTCATTCTCATTGTATTTCTCTTCTCACCAATTCCCCTCAATGTAAATGAGGTTTCTTACAATGTTATGTAATTGGGTTTAAGAAGAATGTAAAGTGTTAGCGGGAGAGAGAGAAAGAGAGATTTGTTCTAGGAACAAATTATATATATTCATCCGCATATCATTATTAAAATTATCGCGCCTTATTATGCTTTTAGAATGCATGTTTAAGGGTGTATGATGAGACATAATCAAAGATAATATTTGGTTGCCAATTTACGAAAAACGCCCTCACATTTAATATTAAGCGTTTCCTTCCATTGAGTGGTTCTCTCTCAAGATCCAAGATTGGCTTTGATTTATTGGCCAAAGTCAAGATCATTCTCTATCGCGGATGTGTTTGAACCATGAAAGTTTTGTTAACATCGCATGTCTTGGGCAGTTGTGACTTGTTGGCCAAAGTCAATGTGACTTCTGTTCATCGACGTGGATTACGAAGTTTTCCCACTGTCAAAGGGCTTAACTGGAATCATTAAGCTTGTTGAGCCAAAGCCAAGACTTAGTTTATTCAGAGGAAACAGGTTAGGGAATATATTGGATATATGTTTCGGACTTGGATGTCCACCTAACGGATCTACGAATTGGATGGGATCCAATTGATCTTAGAGATCTACCTAGTTAAGTTTTATACAGCTTGTTGGCCAAAGTCAAGGTTGTGTATTATTTAACGGGATCCTAGCCCACTAGGAAACTAGGTTTCCGAGTAAGTACTCACGGAGGGTTAGAGGCTCGCCGAAAAAATAGTGGGGAGACTAGTATTAAATTTGCAATTTCGTTTAATACTCGCTAAAATGCACGTCTTTTATTATTTATCGTCATTATATATATTAGTTTGACTAATATTATTTATTGTTTTCTTTGAACAATTCGACTATACTCCACACTACTCCTTTGTAGTTGGTTATATAGTTGGATTATAGTAACCATTGCATTTGAGTGTACAAAAAATATTTGATTGGATAGTTGGACTATAGCAATGAAGATGACTGGAAAGATTAGTGTTAGGGACATAATCATGGGCGAGAATGTCTTTAACAGCACAAATTTTCCAGATTGGGACATGAACCTCAGGATAGTCCTGGGAGCTGAGAAGTTACTCTATGTTATAGGGAGGATCTTCATAGATCTAATCTTAGATCTCAGAAGTATGATTTGCAGAAAAAGCTCTTTCGCTCTCGTATGTCAGAGGGTATATCTATCGACCACCACGTGTCGCAGATGATGCTAACATCGAATAGCTAGATCAGCTGGGCCATACTTCGAGGCGAGACTTCCATAGATTTGATCATACAGTCTCTGTCCGGCTGTTGGGGCGGGTTCGTCATGAACTATAATATGATGAACCAAGAGAAAACTCTTGGAGAGTTAATGGCTATGCTGAAAGAGGCAGAGCCAGCAGAGCTTCTAAAGGGCAAGAAGCACGAGGTGTATCTTACTTCGACATCCCAGAAGGCCAAGGCTTGGCTGAAGGCTTCTGGGGGTGTGAAGAGAAAAGAAAAATGGCAAGGCTAAATCGTCACAGTCTTCTGGGAAGACAAAAGACAATCCCAAGACGTCTGCCTACACTGTGGAAAATGGGGGTCACTGTAAGCGTGACTGTCGTAAGTACAAGGCGTACTTGAAGGAAGTGAAGGCGAGCAAGGCTTCTATTTCAGGTATGTTTGTTATTGAAATAAACATGTCAACTACTAGTTTAAAATTTGGATTTTTGATACTGGATGTGGTACTCACATATGTACTAATGTGGAGGATATGCAGATTAGCAGGAGACTGGCTTCAGGTGAGATCGACCTACGAGTCGGAAATGGGACGAGAGTCGCTGTTTTGGCCGTTGGCACCTATGTTTTGAATCTGCCCTCAGGGCATGTACTTACATTAGGTGACTGTTATTTTGTACCTAGTTTTACTAGGAACATCATCTTTGTATCTAGTTTAACCCAATGCGGGTATACCTTTGTATCTAGGAACATTGGGTGTTTTGTATATAAATATGATATTTTGATATGTACAGTAGATGTTAATAATGGTCTTTATATTTTGAATATAAACGAATCTCAAACATATAATATGACAAACAAAAGGCTCAAATTGAGTAAAATAGATGAGACTTATTTGTAGCATTGTTGTCTATTTTAGACGAATTTAATCCCAGATAAATTCTTGCCGAAATTAATCTCAGATTAATTTTCTCTTTTATAATTAATCCCAGATTAATTCTATTCGAGTCAAATTTCATTGGTGAATCTTTGGGAAGCGACCCAAGAGATTCCTGGATATGTTGGCAGTAAATACGGTCATCGGACTATCCGAACACGTGCGTACCCCGTACCACGTTCTTACCGATTAACAAGACATGGTTGGCTTCTAGCAAAGCACCATGCCTACCCAATTCTCCAGAAATATCCTCCGAGGAATATAATATGTATCAGGCGTAGTAATACAATGTAATTATGTAATACAATCTAGTATCGGATGTCACATGCTAGGCCTAGGGCTGGCGCTGTGTCTGCCCCATACAAAGCATATATCGGAACCCGAGTAACCAGTCTCTGTAATCGGATAACCATGACCTAGTTATATTATCCCAATAGCTGCAGCATTTAAGAGTACCAGTTTCGTATCTTGTGTGACCATCATCTCCATATGACTGAAGTGATACTCACATCTTGACATCACATCCAATACACTACGATTCTCAGTAAACCTAGTAGAGGCGTACACAGAACCTGTTAAAGTTCCGGACGACCAATACCAAAGTAAACTGATTGTCGCAAGTATTAGCGATGCAAGTCTCAGGTTAAAGATCACATACACCAACCCTAATTCGGATTCCCATAGACACATAGTCATACTACCAATGGGATTCTGAGTGGGTCTATCAGAGCGAAGCTGTTCCCGATCCAACGACTAACAGAACCTCTTATCACACTTGCATAAGTATCCAATACTTAAATATATGAGAACTATGCCATGAAGCTTCCATAACGCGCACAAGTATAATACTAGTCTATTCTGCATTATCGATGTCAGGTCTCGATAAACTACGACTAGGGATATTTAATGATTAAAACCATTCGTTGATTAATATTGTCTTATATCTTATTAATTCGGTTTAACCATATGGACTTTTATCATTTATATATCAAAGTAATCCAATTACAAAATGATACAATAGCGATTTCCTTTTGTCACATAGTTAATTTGTACAAAAACACCATGTTCCTTACATATAGTGATGATATGGGTCATAATTGTCCAACAAGTATCACTTCAGTCATATGGAGATTATGGTCACACAGGATACGGAACTAGTACTTTTAAAAGCTGCAGCTATCGGGAAAGTATGACTAGGTCATGACTTTCCGATTACAGAGATTAGTTACTTGGGATCCGATATATACTTCGTACGGGGCAGACAAAGAGCCAGCCCTAGGCCTAGCATGTGACATCCGATATTGGATCGTATTATGCATTACGTTAGTATTACTATGCCTGATACAGATTATATTCCACGGTGAATATTTCTGGAGAATTGGGTAGGAACGGTGCTTTGCTAGAAGCCAACCATGCCTTGTAAATCGGTGAGAACATGGTACGGGGTACGCAAGTGTTCGGATAGTCTGATGACCGTATTTACTGCCAACATATCCAAGAATCTCTTGGGTCGCTTCCCAAAGATTCACCAATGACATTTGAATCGAATCGAATTAATCTGGGATTAATTATGAGAGAGAAAATTAGTCTCGGATTAATTGCGGCAAGAATTAATCTGGGATTAAATTTATTTAAGAAGAGGGAATGCAATAAATTTTGAATTAATCGATAAAATAAATTTAATAGTTAAATAAGATTTTTCTATTTAATTTATTTATTTGGGCTAAAATAATATATCAGATATATTAATTGAAATCAGCTTTCAATACGAAATTAAAATTGGATTTCAATTCGGGCAAACAAATTAATTTAGAATTAATTCGAAAGCGACTATCATAATAATTTTACAAGGCATAATTATTTAATAAATTTGATTTAATTATGTCGCGACAACAAATTCGTTTAATTTAGAATTAAACAAACTCGGGCCCAAGTCTAGTTGTTTATGGAGAGGGCAACTTAAATTTGGAATTTAAATGAGGTGGGACCCAGCACTTACATCAAATGTCTTAAAACATTAATGTGAGTAGTTGGCTACAATAAATGTAATTCTTTAACACACACACCTAACTAGTTTTGGAAACACATAACACAAACTACTCTCTCTTTCTTCTTCCTTGAGTATGGCCGAAATGCTTCTTCTCTCAATAAGGAAATTTTTGCTTCAAAACTTTTCCAATAGCTAGCACTTAGAGATTCATTTGAGGTTTTAGGGAAACTCACCCAAGGATAAAAACAACAAATCAAAATGAAACATATATATTTAGCAATCTGTTAAATTTATGGCCACAGTATACATCGGAAGTAAGTTCTGAGTGTTATTTAGAGATTGCTAATAGATACGTCGACGAGATAATACCTATAGAGATTTGACGTTTACATTATATCTCTGGGATTATCTGGATACCTGTGACGGAGGGATTATACGTATGCAATGACCTCGACCTGTATGATTCAGCTAGGTTTATGTGATCGTCATAATCTACGGGGGATAGATTATGCACATGAAATTGGATTTCGTGACGGATATACCTTAATCTAGAGAGTCTCAATAATGAAACATACTCGTAGAGCACTAGGGCAACTTTTGTGAATAATAATGATTATTTACAAATAGTTTAAACGTTAAACGAAAAATACATGCGAACGGCCCCAACCATCATTTCCTAATTAATGTGTATTTGTATTTAATATATGATATTATTAAAACACATTAATACATAGTCAAATAAAGGTATTTGACATTATCATTAATATATGTATTTGAGATATTTAAAGTAAATATAATACATATATTTGAGATATTTGTATTTAATTAATTATTTAATTATTTAATTGTTAAATGATTAATATAATTAAAATATAAATATATCATCAAATGATAAAGTTAGGAAATGATTATAAGTGTAATGTTTGACTTTATACTTAAAGGAAAAGGTTGTCAAAATGGTTTGACTTCTTAAGATATTTGTTTTTAAATTGTTTAAAAATTGAAATATTAATTTCCTTTTCTTTTTCTCAAATTCGGCCAACACCCTTAATTAAATATAATGGTTATATTTTTGAGTTGCAATTGTTGACTTGCTTTATTCATTTAAATTGTTTGATGATTAAAGTAACAAGTTGATAAAGTAACTTTAATGAAACAAAAATAATATCTAGATATTATTTCTTCACAAAATTTTGGCCAAGGGCTAATGTTGTTGAAGTATATATTGTTTCATTTATTTTAGGGTTTCATTAACCTTTTCACTTTATCAAAACTCCATTAAAACAAGGCAAAGAGGGTAGAGAGAAAAGAAAAGAAAAACAAGGAAAAGCTTGGAATTTAGTAAGTATTTCCAACCTTCCATTAGAGAGTAATATGTTCCTCTTGTTGTGGGCAACATCTTGTGATGTTCTTGAGTTTTTCTAAACTTTATTCTTTGTACTTTTGATGGATAAAAGTTTGATGAAGGTGATATGCATGTATGATGTTGGAAGTTTATTACTAGTGTAGTAATAAGCATTCTTTTAAGGTTTTAGAACCTTGTTGCCATTCTAGAGTTATTGACCCACTCTTAAATGACCTAGAATTGTTCTATAGTTGTTTCATTGTGTTGAGACTTGAAATGGATGGAAGAAACATAATTGAAGTATTGTATTTAACCAATTTGGTCTAATTTGTCCAATTTGAAGAAATTGAAAAATTAGGGTTCATGACCAATTCCAAATTTGGGGATTTTCATTTATGTTGTGTATTTGGATTTGTATATGATGCATATAAAGTTTCATGTTGATTGGATTACATCTTGATGTGTTTTGAAGCATGAAATGACAAAGTGCACAAATTGCCACCTTGGGAGGCATTTGGCCAAATGGATAAAATTTGGGGATTTGGTTGCTTTTGGTGTTTTGATGTTTTGAACATGCTAAGTTCATCTTAGAAATGATTTAGAATCATTCAAAATTGATTAGATCAATTTCGGACTAAAATGGACAAAATACCAATGTAAGGGCATTTCGGTAAATTCACTTGAATATGATTCATTTGAATTTTATTTCATAATTTGATTATTGGATAATTAAATAAATATGTTTATTTAATTAATCCGAGAAAAAGTTTTGAAATCGGAAAATACGAGTTTCCACCGCTTCCGCTGCGTTACCGGATTCTTCCCCTAAAACCCCTACAGTTAGCATGTTATTTATCTTAAGCATGATTTAGTCGATAGAAAGTTATTTCTTTATGCATGATTAGGTTGTTTTCACATTAGGGATTTAATTTATATTTGTGCTTAGATTCTTATTTATTTTCCGCATTAGATAATTGAGCATGCTTGTGTGATGATTGTATGTTATTGCGTGTTTGCCGTTATGACAACTTACTTTGAAGTATGCGAACTTAGATATAGGTTCTCATTGTTATTATTATGCATGCGGACTTAGGTGTAAATTACCCTTGAGCATGAATGTTGAATAGATTCGGTTAGTTTATTGCACAAATCATATCATCACAAGTGACATAAGTAAATGACCATTCCGAACCCAACGGTTTGAGGTCTTCCCTCGCGAGGGGTGAGTACGGCCTTAAATCTTAGTCCCGGTTCACACCGGGTGGCGACTCCATGTTATTTCGTACTCCCAACTAGGTCGCAAGCCTAGAACAGCGTCGTCAAGTTCTGTGTTCCTACAGTCTGGCGACTCCACTGGGGATCTAGAGAATCGGCCCCGAAATAATGTCTTGTGATTTGTATGATTTATGCTTTAGTTGACCGTTTCTACAGTGGGTTGAGGGTGTTCTAAAATGCTAATGGGCCAACTAGTGTAAAAATTTTTAAATGGGCTTATATATTACATACATTGCACGTATCTCATGCATCCATGCATACACGCATCATGTTAACCCCATGTCTTAAAAGCCATCATAGATATCCGTTGGGTTAGAGAAGAAAAAAAAAGGGTTGTCAAGAGGAGTTTAGCAAACAAGGATAGCGGGGAAAAGGAAATCGAGAAACAGAAAACCTTACGGTAAGGATAGAAAGACCATTGGGGGGGCCTTTAAAAAAAGAGAAAATAAAAAGAGAGAAAAAAAAAAGAAAAAAAAAGAAGAAAAAAAAAAGAAAAAAAATAGAGAAAAAGAAAAAAAAAGGGTTGTTTAGTCCTTAATAGTTAGGCGTAAGTCCGATGATGAAATTGATTGCTTTAGAGTGAAACTTTAGAACGATAAACCTTTGACGTGCTTTTATCTGACGCTTTGAGTAATTGATCTATGTTAGACTCGTAAGCACCTGATTATGGTTCTTAGCGGTGAAAACCTGAGTAGTTAGCAAAGTGACTAGTAGAAGAAATTGTAGGTCGGTGAATGACCGTTTGCTTAGATGTCTATCCTGACTTGCTTGTGTTATCATGTGGGGTATGGTTGAAAATAAAAGAAAAGTCTCTAAAGTAAAAAAAAAAAAAATAGACCGCCTATAACCGATAAGCGTGAAGCTACCCATGGGCGAGTATTAGGACCACCATGAGGAGAAATGCTACCTTAAAGGGTAGGTGTGTTGAAAAAAAAAAGAAAAAAAATAGAGAAAAAGAAAAAAAAAAGAAGTTCAAAATGAAAAGAGAAAAAAAAGAGAGACAAAAAAAGAAAGAAAACCATACCACATTAAGCACAAAAAAGCAACTGCAGACATAATTGAGATATCTAGGTTGGTTTGACCCATCGATCCCGATTTTTGAAACGAAATCATTGAGTTGGTTTACTTAAGGATCAAGTTGTGAAGGAACCTTTGCACACACACACTTTGAGTCTGGCTTAGATAATTTATTCAAAGACTTGGATTTGAGTTGCATTGAATGTTTTGAAGGTTCTCTGGTTTCAATACTGGGCATTCTTTGAGGACGATAATATGTGAAGCTATTGGGACTATTTCATAGCATGTGATATAGCATGATGATATGGAAGGCCCCACCATGTGGTTCATCTTGACCAAGTACAAACAACGGAGAGTAGAAAGCTAAACCAAGACTGGGGGCGACCAGTCTACCACATCGCGAATCAGAGACATAACAAGATATTGAGTTATGAGACTAGAGAGAAGACTGAGCAATCACCTGGAGAACTGGCGGAAGACCTAACCCAACGGAATAGGAAATTCATTCATTCATGCATGCATACATGTAACATATTCTGCATTCTTTTTTGTGTTTGTTTTGTTTTGTATTCACAGGCTTCAAAAAAGAAAAAGAGAAAGCGGCAAAGACAAGCCAACCAGAATCAGCAACATATGAGTATTAGTTTTGGGGATGAGTCCCAGAGTTGAGGCCCTTATCAGTGTCAGTTTTGGGGATGAGTCCTAGAGTCGAGGCCAATATCAACATCAGTATCAGCTTGGGGGCGAAGCCCACATCAGTTTGGGGGCGAGGCCCACATCAGTGTGAGTTTGGGGCGATGCCCACATTAGTATCAGCTTTGGGGCGAGGCCCACATCAGTTTGGGGCGAGGCCCACATCAGTTTCGGGCGAGGCCCACATCAGTTTCGGGCGAGGCCCACATCAGTCTGGGGCGAGGCCCACATCAGTCTGGGGCGAGGCCCACATCAGTATCAGTCTGGGACGAGGCCCATATGGGTATCAGTTTAGGGCGAGGCCCATATCGATTTGGGGGTGAGGCCCATATCAGTATCAGTTTGGGGCGATGCCCACATCAGTATCAGTTTGGGGCGATGCCCACATCAGTATCAGTTTGGGGCGAGGCCCACATTAGTATCAGTTTGGGGGCGAGGCCCACATCAGTATCAGTTTGGGGGCGAGGCCCACATCAGTATCAGTCTGGGGCGAGGCGTACATCAGTATCAATCTGGGGCGAGGCCCACATCAGTATGAGTTTGAGGGTGAGGCCCACATCAGTATCAGTCTGGGGCGAGGCCCACATCAGTATCAATCTGGGGGCGAGGCCCACACCAGTATCAGTTTGGGGCGAGGCCCACATCAGTATTAGTTTGGGGGCGAGGCCCACATCTCTATCAGTTTGGGGCGAGGCCCACATTAGTATCAGTTGAGGGCGAGGCCCGCATCAGTACTAGTTCAGGGTCGAGGACCCACTATATCATCGGTTTGAGGGCGAGGCCCGCATCAATACCAGCTCAGGGTCAAGGACCCACTACATCATTGGTTTGAGGGCGAGGCCCCCATTGTCAGTGGTATTGGGATGCGTCCCAGGGTCGAGGTGCCCCCGTTGTCGGTTGTAGTTCTGGGATGCGTCACAGGGTCGAGGGCACACTGCATCATCATTTGTAGTTTCGGGATGCGTCCCAGGGTCTAGGACCCACTACATCATCATTTTGAGGGTGAGGCCCACTTGGTCAGCGGTATTGGGTCGAGGTGCCCAGGGTCGAGGTGCCCCCGTTGTCAGTTGCAGTTCCGAGATGCGTCCCAGGGTCGAGGGCCCACTGCATCATCAGTTGTAGTTACGGGATGCATCCCACGGTCGAGGACCCACTACATCATCAACTTATGGGCGAGGCCCACTTTGTCAGCGGTATTGGGTCGAGGTGCCCCCGTTGTCGTTGCCGTTCCGGGATGCATCCCAGGGTCGAGGGCCCACTGCATCATCAATTGTAGTTCCGGGATACGTCCCAGGGTCGAGGACCCACTACAACATTAGTTTGAGGGCGAGGCCCACATTGTCAGCGGTATTGGGATGCGTCCCAAGGTCGAGGTGCCCCTTTTTCAGTTGCAGTTCCGGGACGCGTCTAGGGTCGAGAGCCCATTGCATCATCAGTTGTAGTTCTGGAATGCATCCCAGGGTCGAAGACCCACTACATCATCAGTTTGAGGGCGGACCCACATTGTCAGCGGTATTGGGATGCGTCCCAGGGTCGAGGGCCCCCATTGTCAGTTACAGTTTTGGGATGCGTCCCAGGGTCGAGGGCCCACTGCATCATCATCAGAATCAGTCTTGCCGGGTATGGCACTCTGGGGGTGAAGCCCACATCATCATCAGATCAGTTTTGCCAGTTATGGCACTCCGGGTATGGAGACATCAGATCGGTTTTGCCAGGTACGGCACTCCGGATATGGAAACATCAGTTTCAGTTTTTCCGGGTATGACACTCCGGGTATGGAGACATCAGATCAGTTTTGCCAGGTACGCCACTCTGGGTATGGAGACATTAGCATCAGTTTTGCCAGGTACGTCACTCCGGGTACGGAGATACAACATCAGTTCTGCCAATTACGGCACTCCAGGTATGGATACATCATATTAGTTTTGCTAGGTTCGGCACTCCGGGTATGAAGACTATTGGGGTTGGTGCTCAGAGCGCCAATTCCCGGTTGTATTTCTTTTGAATACTTCTGTAAAACATTATTATTATGAATAATATATACAGTTTCTATAATATAATCTTTCTTATTAAATGGTAAAAACGTAATGACCTTAGAATGATTAGTCATGGTACTGTTGCAAAAGCGTCGCAACTGACATTGAGTAGTATCATGATGTTGTCATTCTCAGATTGTTCATGGTCAAGGTTTACACTACTTGGTCAGTATAGTAAACCCGTTGAGACCAGTACATGTCGTATACTGGAATATATGATTCCAATGGTTTCTCAATGAACCATTAGTCTTGGAGACTAGTATAGACGTGTAGGTGTTTATAGCGGATAAACATTGAACGACTCACCAAAGATTCTTAATGGATGGTACACCAGCGTCAATAAGAATCTTCTCGGGTTGAGTAGCACTTGTGATTCTTAGACTTGAGATGCCATTGTGGGCACATGAGACATCTTCTACACTTAGATGGCAGTCACGTCGCCGATCTATTTAGATCAGACCTCCGCATGTTCGTTGGGTGTAGACAGATCCTCATGGTGTCCTATGTGTATCAAGATAGGATCCGTCAGTTCTGTGTATCAGAGCATAAGTAGTCCATATGATTAGCAATCAGATAAAACCATGGGCCCGTGGTAAAGTTTAGAAGCCAGTTCTAAACATTCTTTTAGAGATTGCTAATAGAATAGTCGACTGGATAATCCCCGTAGAGATTTGACGTTTAAATCTATATCTCTGGGATTAATCCGGATACTTGTGACGGAGGAATTATACATTTGCCATGACCTCGACATGTATGGTTCAGCGAGATTATCTGTGATCGTCATAATCTACGGGTGGATAGATTATGGAAACGAAATTATATTTCGTGACGAATATACCTGAATCTAGAGAGTCTCAATAATGAAACATACTCGTAGAGCACTAGAGCAACATTAATAAATAATATTGATTATTTATAAAGTCGTTTAAAGGTTAAACGCAAGATACGTGCCAAAGGGACCCCATAGTCATTTGATTAATTATTGTGTATTTACATTTAATACTTGATTAATTTAAATACACATTAATTAATAGTCAAATTAAGATATTTGACTTATATCCAAAATGAATATATGTTTTTAATATTTAATGTAAATATAATACATATATTTAATTAATTAATTAATTATTTAATTGTTAAATGATTAAATTAATTAAAATATAAATATCTTAACCTTGGATATTTGTTTAGAAATGATTAAGTTGCCTTTGTTGACTTTATATAAATATCATTAAAGTGTTTTTAGATATTTATGCAAGTTGATTTAATGAAATTGAAATGAAATAGAAATTAATACATCTTGTTATTTCTTTGCTAGTTTCGGCCAAGACCAATGTGTAACAAGTATATATTGTTTTCATTTCATTTGTTTTCTAACCTAATACACTTTAACCTAAACTCCATTAAAAGAAAACCAAAGAAGCTTGTGAAGAAGAAAGGATAAAATCAAAGAAAGGTTTGGATTTAGTAAGTTTTCTCAACTTACTATTAGATAGGAAAATGTTCCTTATGATATAGGCTACATCTTATGATGTTCTTAAGTTATTCTTTTCTTTATTCTTTGTGTTTTGTTGGATGGAAGTTTTGTTGAAAGTATTGAGCATGTATGATGAAGGAAGTTTGTGACTATTGTAGTTGTAAGCATTCTTTTAAGGTTTTGGAAACCTTTGTTGCTAATCTAGAGTTATTGACCCACTCTTAAATGACCTAGATTTGATCTTGAGTTTTTCATTGTGTTGAGACTTTGACTGGATGGAAGAATGATGATTAAAGTAATTGATTTAAAATATTTGGTCTAATTTGTCCAATTTGAAGAAATTGAAAAATTAGGGTTCATGACTAATTCCAAATTTGGGGCTTTTCATTTATGTTGTGTATTTGGATGTGTATATGATGCATATAAAGTTTCATGTTGATTGGATTACATCTTGATGTGTTTTGAGACATGAAATGACTAAATGCACAAGTTGCCCACCTAATGGAGCTCTCGGCCAAGTGAGGGAAAATTGGGGATTTTGGTTGCCTTGGTGTTTTGATGTTTTGAACATGCTAAGTTCATCTTAGAAATGATTTAGAATCATTCAAAATTGATTTGATCAATTTCGGACTAAAATGGACAAAAATACCAAGTAAGGGTAATTTGGTAAATTCACTTAAATATGATTTATTGAATTTTCTTTCATAATTTAATTATTGGAATATTAAATAAATATGTTTATTTAATTAATCCGAGAAAAATTTTTGAAATCGGAAAATACGATTTTCCACCGCTTCCGCTGCTTTACCGGATTATGCCCCTAAAAACCCCCCACAAAATGGTATCACAACGAGTCTGATTCTAGGCCCTCTAAAATGATTAGCTTTAATTAAATCAATGTTTAATCATGTTTTCTTGACTTTATACATGCTTATTATAATCTAATTTGGTTAAATTTAGGGTGTATGACACTTAGCGGAAAATCCATAATTAATAAGGTTTTAATGTAATTATGTATTTGATGCATGTTATGTGGTCCGTCTTGTCAATACGGTTTATGAATACTTCTCTGTGACTACATCCGAGACCGTGCCTCTACTGTGAAGGTGTAGCCGATAGAGATTTATTTATACCAGATGTATATCAGATACTAGGTAAATTCAAGTAAAAGCGGAATTCTGAACGTGCCCTAGCTGTCAGGATTACGTAAGTAACTTGAGTTTATCATTGACAAGTTTAACCTTGGTATGTCTCCTTGTCGGCCTGCCTTCGCAGCGACAATGAGAAACGACCAGGACCGGAAACCAATGAGTCATTAGAGAATGATTGACAAATGAGTTGTCTACCTGATGAATATACGTAGGCGAGACTGTGCCTCTGCTGTGAGCCGAAATATATTCACGGGATCCACCTTTCACTATTAGTATTTAATTTAATTATTAAATCTTTGTATTCTGTTTGGGGATTACAGTATTGCATGATTTAGTGGGATGGGCATTTTTAGATTAAAAATCCATGATCTAGTTTATGCTTTTGATATTATATGAAACTGTTTATTTTCTGCTAACCGTTTTTCGTGATCTATATGATAGATTGGCGATGGCGGCACAATCCACAAATCAGTTTGCGCGTATGCTTGATGCGAACAAACTGAAAGGCGCTGAGAACTTCGCTGACTGGGAATTGGATTTGGGGATTGTCCTCGATTCCGAAAAGCTGGGATATGTTCTTGAGGGTCTGTTGCCCCTTGCTATGGGTGCGGATGCTTCGGAGGAGGAACGCCAAGTTTTTGAAACTTGGAAGGATGATGATTTAAGGGTTAAATCATATATACTTAGTTCACTGTCTCCGAAACTCAAGCAACAGTACTATGGTATGCTAGATTCTTATAGTATGATGAATCGATTGAGACAATCGTTTGAGAACCAAGAACAAGTGATTGTTCACAAAGTCGCCATGGAACTGTTCCATGCGCGTCTGGATGAGGGGCAAAATGTTAGCCCACATGTTCTTCAGATGATCGATCAATTGAGGCAACATAATCTCATCTTGAATGACGTTCTCGGTAGGAGTGTCATTTTTGGTTCACTTCCAGTTTCATTTCGCCAGTTCGTGATGTACTTCAACATGAACGGGACTGTCTGTACCTACCAGGAGCTACATAGGATGTTACTCACGGCAGAATAGGATCTTAAGAATGGAGTACCGACTCGCCCACCTAGATCTACTTCTCTCTCTGCTTCTTCCCAAGGATGGTCCAATGGAAAGAAGAAGAAAGGGAAGAAGAATAAGGCTTTCGGTCCTCAACAACAGGCGAAGATTGCTAAGCCCAAGAGGGCTTCTGAAGACAAATGCCACCACTGCGGTAAAGTCGGGCATTGGAAAATGAACTGTCATTATTACATCGCCCAGCTGAGGAGAGACAGAGCATCTACATCAGGTACTTTTATTTTTCCAGTCATTGATTTATCTTTGGCTTGTGAAGCCGTTACATCCAACTGGATTTTAGATTCTGCTTGTCCCATTCACATTTGCAATTCGTTGCAGGTGCTGAAGGAAAGTATGAGGCTGAAGCCTGGGGAGATGCAGTTGCGGTTCAGGAGTGGAGACTCTTTGGATGCAGTTGCAGTGGGAGTATGCGAGATCTCATTGCCGAATGGGACACTTTTGTTAAATGAATGCCATTTTGTACCTGGATGTGTAGCTAATATTATATCACTTTTTGTATTGGATACAGAAGGCTTTTGTATTAATATTAAGAACAGTTCTTTATATTTATATGATAGTAATAATATTCAGATCCTTTGTTGTCCAAACCAGCATGGTCATTATACATTGCAAACTTCAAAAGATATATTAAATACTGGAGTTAATAAACGTAGTTTACCTGTAATTAATAATACTGAACTTTGGCATATGAGACTTGGTCACATCGGCGTTAAACGCCTTACCCAATTGGTTAGGAATGCTTTGATACCAGATCTTACCATTGAATCCTATCCAACTTGTGAATCCTGTATTCAGGGTAAAATGACCATTGGATGGCCATTAAACATATCCTAAAGTAACTTAAAGGTACCAAAGATAAGTTAATAATTTATGGAGGAAACGAACTGCAGGTTAATGGGTATACAGACTCCGATTTCCAATCGGATCCCGATGATAGAAAGTATACATCTGGATTTGTCTTTACCCTTAACGGAGGTGCAGTTTGTTGGAAGAGTTCCAAACAGGGATCGACAACAGATTCCATCACTGAGGCGGAATATATTGCAGCTTCTGAAGCTGCAAAAGAGGCTGTGTGGATAAAGAACTTTATCACAGAATTGGGAGTTGTCCCAAGCATCGAGAATGCGATTCTGTTATACTGTGATAATACTGGAGCCATTGCGCAAGCAAAGGAACCGAGGGGGCATCAGAAGTTGAAGCATATGGAACGCAAATACCACATCATTCGAGAGATCATGTCGCGAGGGGATATTATCGTGTGCAAGGTACCGAGTGAAGATAATGTAGCAGACCTGCTGACGAAGGCCATACCTCCGAAGCTGTTTGATAAACACGTGGAGTCGATGGGTATTAGATACAATCGATATTGGCACTAGAGCAAGTGGGAGATTTTGTTGGGGTTGGTGCTCAGAGCGCCAATTCCCGGTTGTATTTCTTTTGAATACTTCTGTAAAACATTATTATTATGAATAATATATGCAGTTTCTATAATATAATCTATCTTATTAAATGGTAAAGACGTAATGACCTTAGAATGATTAGTCATGGTACTGTTGCAAAAGCTTTCGCAACTGACATTGAGTAGTATCATGATGTTGTCATTCTCAGATTGTTCCTGGTCTACTTGGTCAGTATAGTAAACCCGTTGAGACCAGTACATGTCGTATACTGCAATATATGATTCCAATGGTTTCTCAATGCACCATTAGTCTTGGAGACTAGTATAGACGTGTAGGTGTTTATAGCGAATAAACACTGAACGACTCACCGAAGATTCTTAATGGATGGTACACCAGCGTCAATAAGAATCTTCTCGGGTTGAGTAGCACTTGTGATTCTTAGACTTGAGATGCCATTGTGGGCACATGAGACATCTTCTACACTTAGATGGCAGTCACGTCGCCGATCTATTTAGATCAGACCTCCGCCTGTTCGTTGGGTGTAGACAGATCCTCAGGGTGTCCTATATGTATCAAGATAGGATCCGTCAGTTCTGTGTATCAGAGCTTAGGTAGTCCATATGATTAGCAATCAGATAAAACCATGGGCCCGTGGTAAAGTTTAGAAGCCAGTTCTAAACATTCTTTTAGAGATTGCTAATAGAATAGTCGACTGGATAATCCCCGTAGAGATTTGACGTTTACATCTATATCTCTGGGATTTATCCGGATACCTGTGACGGAGGAATTATACATTTGCCATGACCTAGACATGTATGGTTCAGCGAGATTATCCGTGATCGTCATAATCTACGGGTAGATAGATTATGGACACGAAATTAGATTTCGTGACGGATATACCTGAATCTAGAGAGTCTCAATAATGAAACATACTCGTAGAGCACTAGAGCAACATTAATAAATAATATTGATTATTTATAAAGTCGTTTAAAGGTTAAACGCAAGATACGTGCCAAGGGACCCGATAGTCATTTGATTAATTATTGTGTATTTACATTTAATACTTGATTAATTTAAATACACATTAATTAATAGTCAAATTAAGATATTTGACTTATATCCAAAATGAATATATGTTTTTAATATTTAATGTAAATATAATACATATATTTAATTAATTAATTAATTATTTAATTGTTAAATGATTAAATTAATTAAAATATAAATATCTTAACCTTGGATATTTGTTTAGAAATGATTAAGTTGCCTTTGTTGACTTTATATAAATATCATTAAAGTGTTTTTAGATATTTATGCAAGTTGATTTAATGAAATTGAAATGAAATTGAAATTAATACATCTTGTTATTTTCTTTGCTAGTTTCGGCCAAGACCAAATGTGTAACAAGTATATATTGTTTTCATTTCATTTGTTTTCTAACCTAATACACTTTAACCTAAACTCCATTAAAAGAAAACCAAAGAAGCTTGTGAAGAAGAAAGGATAAAATCAAAGAAAGTTTTGGATTTAGTAAGTTTTCTCAACTTACTATTAGATAGGAACATGTTCCTTATGATCTAGGCTACATCTTATGATGTTCTTAAGTTATTCTTTTCTTTATTCTTTGTGTTTTGTTGGATGGAAGTTTTGTTGAAAGTGTTGAGCATGTATGATGAAGGAAGTTTGTGACTATTGTAGATGTAAGCATTCTTTTAAGGTTTTGGAAACCTTTGTTGCTAATCTAGAGTTATTGACCCACTCTTAAATGACCTAGATTTGATCTTGAGTTTTTCATTGTGTTGAGACTTTGACTGGATGGAAGAATGATGATTAAAGTAATTGATTTAAAATATTTGGTCTAATTTGTCCAATTTGAAGAAATTGAAAAATTAGGGTTCATGACTAATTCCAAATTTGGGGCTTTTCATTTATGTTGTGTATTTGGATGTGTATATGATGCATATAAAGTTTCATGTTGATTGGATTACATCTTGATGTGTTTTGAGACATGAAATGACTAAATGCACAAGTTGCCCACCTAATGGAGCTCTCGGCCAAGTGAGGGAAAATTGGGGATTTTGGTTGCCTTGGTGTTTTGATGTTTTGAACATGCTAAGTTCATCTTAGAAATGATTTAGAATCATTCAAAATTGATTTGATCAATTTCGGACTAAAATGGACAAAAATACCAAGTAAGGGTAATTTGGTAAATTCACTTAAATATGATTTATTGAATTTTCTTTCATAATTTAATTATTGGAATATTAAATAAATATGTTTATTTAATTAATCCGAGAAAAAATTTTGAAATCGGAAAATACGATTTTCCACCGCTTCCGCTGCGTTACTGGATTATGCCCCTAAAAACCCCCCACAAAATGGTATCACAGCGAGTCTGATTCTAGGCCCCCTAAAATGATTAGCTTTATTTAAATCAATGTTTAATCATGTTTTCTTGACTTTATACATGCTTATTATAATCTAATTTGGTTAAATTTAGGGTGTATGACACTTAGCGGAAAATCCATAATTAATAAGGTTTTAATGTAATTATGTATTTGATGCATGTTATGTGGTCCGTCTTGTCAATACGGTTTATGAATACTTCTCAGTGACTACATCCGAGACCGTGCCTCTACTGTGAGGGTGTAGCCGATAGAGATTTATTTATACCAGATGTATATCAGATACTAGGTAAATTCAAGTAAAAGTGGAATTCTGAACGTGCCCTAGCTGTCAGGATTACGTAAGTAACTTGAGTTTATCATTGACAAGTTTAACCTTGGTATGTCTCCTTGTCGGCCTGCCTTCGCAGCGACAACGAGAAACGACCAGGACCGGAAACCCATTAGTCATTAGAGAATGATCGACAAATGAGTTGTCTACCTGATGAATATACGTAGGCGAGACTGTGCCTCTGCTGTGAGCCGAAATATATTCACGGGATCCACCTTTCACTATTAGTATTTAATTTAATTATTAAATCTTTGTATT
The DNA here is from genome assembly GCA_019454045.1 of Zanthoxylum bungeanum. Classification (NCBI taxonomy): domain Eukaryota; kingdom Viridiplantae; phylum Streptophyta; class Magnoliopsida; order Sapindales; family Rutaceae; genus Zanthoxylum; species Zanthoxylum bungeanum. The sequence continues at coordinate 34,375 of SKCR01004995.1, read as the reverse complement.
CTGTTTGGGGATTACAGTATTGCATGATTTAGTGGGATGAGCATTTTTAGATTATAAATCCATGATCTAGTTTATGCTTTTGATATTATATGAAACTGTTTATTTTCTGCTAACCGTTTTTCGTGATCTATATGATAGATTGGCGATGGCGGCACAATCCACAAATCAGTTTGCGCGTATGCTTGAATTTGATTTATTGAATTTTCTTTCATAATTTAATTATTGGAATATTAAATAAATATGTTTATTTAATTAATCCGAGAAAAAGTTTTGAAATCGGAAAATACGATTTTCCACCGCTTCCGCTGCGTTACCGGATTATGCCCCTAAAAACCCCTACAGAGACATCACTGCGGCACTCTAGGTATGGAGACGCAACCGCGACACCCTAGGTACGGGGTTTAGCTTGCCAGGTACGACACTCCGAGTATGGAGATATCACTGTGCACTCTAGGTATGGAGACGCAACCGCGACACCCTAGGTACGGGGTTTAGCACGCCAGGTACGGCATTGTGGACTACCGCGACACCCTAGGTATTGGGTTTAGCACGCCATGTACGACATTGTGGACTACCGCGACACCCTAGGTACGGGGTTTAGCACGTCAGGTACTGCATGTGGACTATTGTGGACTATGTGGATTATGTGGACTACCAAGGACTACCGTGGACTATGTGGACTATGAGGATTGTGTGGACTACCGAGGACTACCGTGGACTATCGTGGGGTATTGTTGACTATGGGGACTACCGTGGAGTATTGTGGACTACCGTGGACTATCGTGGACTATTGTGGACTATATGGACTACCGTGGAGTATTGTGGACTACCGTGGACTATCGTGGAGTATTGTGGACTACCATGGACTACCGTGGAGTATTGTGGACTATGTGGACTACCGTGGACTATCGTGGAGAATTGTGGACTACCGTGGACTATCGTGGAGTATTGTAGACTATGTAGACTATCGTGGACTACCGTGGAGTATTGTGGACTACCGTGACACCCTAGGTACGGGGTTTAGCATGCTAGGAATGGCACATCATCAATTCAGTTCAGAGCAACAGGCAAGCCGGGTGGCAGCTGGCGAGCCAGGTATGTGAGAATGCATTGCACGTACTTTGATAGTATTGTCATTGTCACACACAGCACAAGTCCCATCAAAATGGGGGCGACTGTAGGCACTGCATTTTTGCATATAAGCCCGATGATGAGTCTCGTATGGAGACACTACCTCTTTAGTTGTGAAAACCGCGGGAAACAGACGTTGGAAGGGTAAAGTTGGAAATTAGCATTTTGTCAGATTTAACTCGCTTGTTTCGCTTCGGGTTCGCTTGTTGGACCTCTATTTTAAAACACACCAAACCCATTAAATCACATCTCACAAATTAAATAATTAAAACCTTTAAAATACATGTCACAAATTAAATTAAATTAAATTAAATTAAAGTTAACTAATTTAAAGTAAATTAAAATACAATTAAAATCCAATTAAACTAAATCTAATTAAATTAAATTTCAAAATTAAATAAATCACTCACCTAATTTAAATAATTTCTTACCTTAAATAATTAAAATTAAACACACACATAAATTAATTGATTTCTTTCCTTTCAAATAAACCCATGCAGAAACCCTAACCCTACCCTCTCACTATATAAACAACAACAAACCCTAAACATCTTCCTCTCTCACAGCAATTCACAAAGAAAACCCTAAACACTCATCAGCTCTCTCCTCCCTCCTTAACCACTCACACACCCTTGATCTCTCCGGTCTCTCTCTCATAAACAGGCGGCAGTAGCCAAAATAAAACCTACCTCATAGCCAGCCTCCATCTCTCTCTCCCCCTCGGTACGAAACAAAAACCATAAACTCAACACACACAGACCAAACGCAAACTTTCTCGCACTCACCGAACAAACCCACTAACACACATTCAGCAACCTTCTCGGCAAACCCTAAGCCACACGTCCATGCGTACATGAAGACCAAACAAACGCAAACCTTCAACCCTAAGCCACGACCAGCCCTTCACCGCCACAAACGAAACCCTCCACAAATGTAACCAGCCTAACCCTCACTCAAACTCTCCATTCACGCCACAACCCAAAATAAATAAAACATGAAACCCTAATGGCTCTTCATGGCTACACAAACACGCAGCAAACAAAATAACATCACGGCCTCGCATAAGACCTAAGCCTCTTCACGCCAAAAAGCCACGCACAATACTGCCTTCAATGTGAACCAGACGCCACTTAGCTACCTGCACACTCACCGCGTCAACGAACCCACAAACAGCGCAAGCCTCCAAACTTCACTCACTCAATTAAAAAAACCTGCACGCACAAATTGAAGAGAGCAATCACTTAAGCCTCACGTAGCCTTGCCCTCCCTCTCGCCACGCACCTGCCATTAATCCACTCACCACAACGCCACATATTAGCCTCACGTCAGCCAGCCCCTTTGACCTGCGCACTCACCACATCAACAAATCAAGCTTTACACACCTGCCCACTAGCCTGCCATACGCCCCTCCACTTCACTACCTTCATGCATGCCACGCTCACAATCAAACACACCTCACCGCTTCAGCTCATCAATGCCTCACAGCCTTAGCCACGCACACTACCCATCAACCCTTAGCCACGCATACTGCCCTACGCCCCCACAAATCCCTTCAAACTGCCGAGAAAACCATCCCCTAATTAGTCCATAAGATCACCAAAATTACCCCCAAACTACCCAGCTAATTGCCGCAAATCTGACCCCCAAAATAGTCCCCAAAACAGCCCCCGAAACTGCCGAGAACAGTCCCTTAACACACCTGAAACAGTAGACAGAAAATTCACCGAAAACAACAGTGAAACTGGGGAAAAATAGTGTCCCGAACATCAAAACAGCGAGGAACAAAGTTGAGCTAGTAAATCGGAAAAGTAGCGAATCACTCACCCTTCCAACGGACGTGTAACGCCCTTTCTTGAGACGACAAAAGTGGTCAGACCTGAGGGCACCTTTTTACCTTTATATCTTTTGTTTATTTTATTTATTTTAGAAATATTATCGCATGAGAGTCGTTTGAGGCATGATGTGATTGTTGGATGAGCGGAATATGTGTTCCCTTTTGTGGTATATAAGAAGGAAACCCGGACGTAAGTTCCGCAGTCGAATCCGAATGGACGGTAGTGCGGTTTGTACTCGGGATACAATGCCACGTACCACTTAAGAGACACGTATTTCGTCTCATCCAAACTTGTGTTTGAGCATGTTGTAGTTCGTAGGTTATTTATTTGTTATTAAAGTATGATTAGGTTGTTAGCATGTTATTTATCTTAAGCATGATTTAGTCGATAGAAAGTTATTTCTTTATGCATGATTAGGTTGCTTTCACATTAGGGATTTAATTTATATTTGTGCTTAGATTCTTATTTATTTTCCGCATTAGATAATTCAGCATGCTTGTGTGATGATTGTATGTTATTGCGTGTTTTCCGTTATGACAACTTACTTTGAAGTATGCGAACTTAGATATAGGTTCTCATTGTTATTATTATGCATGCGGACTTAGGCGTAGATTACCCTTGAGCATGAATGTTGAATAGATTCGGTTAGTTTATTGCATAAATCATATCATCACAAGTGACATAAGTAAGGGACCATTCCGAACCCAATGGTTTGAGGTCTTCCCTCGCGAGGGGTGAGTGCGACCTTAAATCTTTGTCCCGGTTCACACCGGGTGGCGACTCCATGTTATTTCGTACTCCCAACTAGGTCGCAAGCCTAGAACAACGTCGTCAAGTTCTGTGTTCCTACAGTTACTTATTGAGTTTTTAAAACTCACACCAAACCGGTTTGCTAATTTTGCAGGTTGGCTAGCAGATGGGTCAACCAATTCAGCTTTGGAAGTCATGCTCGAGACGCGGATCACCCAAGCGGTAGTCACCCTCGCAAGTGTCCTGGAAAAGGTTTAGAAGCATAGGATTTGTGATTCACATTCTGTTATTTTCGTGCTGAGCACGTGGTTTGTATTAATAAGTTAAATTTTTAATTGTTTATGATGTTGTGGGCACAGAGCCCTTGAGTGTTGATAGATGATATAGGCGCGGAGCCCTTAGGTTATGGTTTTGATGAGTTTTGTGTGGACCTGAGGTCTTTTTATTGGTTTGATGTTTTCTTATATTCTGTTTGATGCTGGACTGCGATCCAGGTTGTCCACTTTTAGGATACATCATGCCGAATTTTCGGTAAATTCAGAGGCTTATGGAGATGGGTCAATCCTATCTCCTTCTGGTAGCATTTTGCCTTTGGCGGGGTGTTACAGAATGAGTTTCTTATTCATGGAGAATATAATCAATAATCATTGGGTTATTGAGATTAAATTTTGAGTCTAATAATGACAGTAGATGGTCTATGTCATAATGAGTCTGAAATGATGTAGTGAGAGTGTCATAGTTAATTCCTCTATATTTATTTAAGAAATAGCTAAGTGACCTTATAGATTATAAGTATTAACATTATTGTTGTGTTTGTGGTTGTTTGCAGAGTATTATGGACTAGATCCTTAAATAATTGGATAACTTAGTAGCTGAAGCGTAATATTATTGTCGCTGGTGCTACATGGTATGAGTGATGCTGACCAAATGAGACATCTGGGTTTTTTTAACCAACTTAAAATTACATAGCGAACCTACTTTCTAATGCTTACATTTTAAGTGCTATATGAGCTTTTAAGGACCAATAGTATATGATACACATGGGGATATACATATGATACCATGGATTGACACTAGAGCAGGTGAGAGAAATTATTAAGGTTGTTGCTTTGAGCGCCAATATATATATCATATTTATGACCTATTCATGAATATAAGCAATCACGTTTTCCATAATATTACTTATTTAATGGTAGCACCTTTTATCTTTTATATACATATTCGATTTAATTTAGTTTAGATCCAAACTTACTCAAATTTAGTGATGTATATATTAGAAAATTACAACGAGGCTTGTAATTGACATTGAGAGGTGTCACTACTTGTGTCTTGTGGTATATTCTAAAATAAAGTTTATGGTTGAGATTTGATGACATGAGTCGGTTAGTAAAATCTGTTGTGTCGGTACATGTCATATATCGAGATTGATCTCATGGTTTATCCCAATAACCTACGAGTCTTAGAAGACTCGTATAGACATGTAGGTGTTTATTTGATGAGCACTGAACGACTCACTGAAAGAATTTCAAATAGATGACACATCAACTTCATTAGTAATATTCTCAAGTCAAGTTGAATATATAGTCATTTGACTTGAGAAATCACCGTAGATGTATGAGTGATCTTTCACACTTTGACAATAGTCACATCACCAGTCAATCTAGACCAGACCTTTGTCTGTTTGTTGGGTATGGACCGATGCTTATGATATCATGTGATGTATCCAGAAAGGATATGTCAGTCTTATTTGCGAGATTTAGGTATCTACTTCGTAATCTTTTAAATCATTGGCCAATATATACTGCGGAAACTAATTCTGAGTATTTATCTAGAGAATCATGAATATGTCGAGACATACATGAATTGTATATAATGGAGATTTGATGTTTTCATCTATGTCTCTGGTACAATTCGGATAGACTATGAAGGATGGAGTATATGATATGCCTAGAATTCGACTTATATAGTTCAATGTGATTATTTGTGGTCGTAATAATTTGTGAGTGGATAAATTATGGATTATATGATAGATATACATGAACTTAGAGAGTCTCACTAATAAAGTATAATCGTAAAGCACTAAGACAATTAATTACAAATAATATGGATTATTTGAAATGTTATACATGCCAGGGTATTTTCATATCTAATGTTTATATCATAAGATACATAATTTGAGTCAATACATATTAGAATTTTGACACATGCAAAATAAATAATTATTTAATTAATTTAATAATTACTTATTATATAATATTCTTGGTATATGTTTAATTAATTAATTAATTAATTGAAAAGTTTATTAGATAAGCTTTATTAATTGATTTAAAAAGCTTATTAGATAAGCTTTATTATATGGCAAAATGATAATCATGTATTTAAATGGTATTTAGCTTATTTTTGACCATGCATATTTAAAGAGTATTGGGATTCTGGTTTTTATTGTGCATTCCATAATGATATTGGGCACAAAACCAATGACTATCATACCTAAAGAACCAAATCCAATAGCTCATCAAACACGTGACACTTCTGCAATATAAACGAACTTCAGGAACGTCTAATCCCCTATAAATAGACTATAGAAGGAAGCTCCAAGTGAAAATAGGAATGATAATCCTCAATGTCACATAAATAAAATATGATTGTAATTAAACTTATTATGACTTACGATTAAAAATGTGATTGAGGTATACACAATATAACTTTCAGTGACTAATGTGATTGAGAGTTGATAATATGACTAATGTGACTTATGACCAGCGATATGACCGAGATTCAACAATATGAATGAGGGTCAAGTATAAACAATAAATATGTATCTCTATGATATGATTTTGTATAGTGTTACAGATCATAAATCAGATATCCAAATAGAAAAATAAGTTCGTTTTAGTGAAAATCGTCAAAGCTGTGTAGTATGTGCAATGAGGAGAATTTAAGGCTGATTTCGACCTTATGGAAGTTTGAATTTGAGAGAGGTCTGTTGATGAAAATTATAGGTATAAATTTTAAGTAAGTGCAGAGTTTTACATATTGTGATTTGTAATTCTGATGAAGTAGATATAAGTGTTTGAATATGAAATTATCAATCTCTTCTAAACATAATATATATATATATATATAATATATATATATATATTTACATTTTTTTGTCGAAATATGTCGACAATGGTACTTTTTTAAAGCTTATAATTTATAAATTAATAATAAATATTTTTCATGAAACATCTTATATTTTGGGAGATATTTTATTTAAAGTTAAAAAGAAAAAAGAATAAAATTTATTAGTATTTTAATACACATATAGAATATATTTCAAATTTGGAACCTTATACCCATTTTGGTATTTTTACTATCAATACGACTAAATGCAAATTTGAAGTTTAGATTGGGTTAAATGTGAAACATTATATAAATATTGGTCTTTTTAATAAATTCCAAAAAAAATTATTCATTTCCAATACATGCATATTTCTTGTTATCTTAACCCGTCAAAAATCCAATTGAAATATGAATACCGCCCTAAATATGCATCATAATACAAGGGGCAAAATTATAATATTTAAATTTTAGGTTCTATTTTAAATTTACGAACTTTACAACAAACAGGCAACTTTCGTAAATAATAGAAATATAGGGGTATCTCAAGATAGTTTTCAAATATATTAAATTATTAATGTCATTATGTCTTCGTTTGTCGTCATTTGTTTGGCCGGTTCAAAAACAAAATATCATACGCGAGAAAAATTTATACGAGACAAGTTTTATAATACCGTCCAATTAATAAATAACAGATATTTTAATTATTTTTCTCATCACCCGGACTTATCGTTCTAGGTATTCGAAGTTCCATTCACAGCAAATCAGTCGCCGCTTTCGAAGGTAAAACTAACGTACAGCTCTCTATTTTTTTCCCCAATCAGTTTAACTGTTAATTTTGTTTTGAATTTCCTATCGTTCCGTTTGGTTCCGAGAAAACGCGAGAAAAATAAGAGAAAAATCGGTAGATTTATTGATTTGGCTCGTTTATTTTGATTTCTCCAGTTTCTTCATACTAAGCGTCAAGATTTCATCAGATCTGAGGTTTCTTACATGTTTTTATTGTAGATCTGAGACTTGGTTGTTGTTTATTTCAATCTTTGTACAGGCTTGTAGTGTTTTACATATATATTTGTGATATGATTGATATTATATGACAGAAAATGTAAATTTCTAAATCATATTTTGAGTGGCATGTAAATTTTATTAAAGATTTAAATGCCTTAGTCTGCATGCTTGTTTGTTTTTCTATAAACAATTAACTGTTTTCGAGTGGTGAAATGATGATTTTTATTTTGTCTCCTGTTGATGTAAATTGTTCAATCTGCTTTAAGAAGCAGTGCTTGTTCTTGAGCTATTTGGTTTTAGAAGTCTAGTTTGTTTTTAATTGTTTGTTTTTGTTGCTGAATTGTGATGCAAGTGTTGTCTCCTTTTGTAAGGATGATGAGGCCGATCTTCTGCGGGAACTTTGAGTATGATGCTCGTCAGTCTGAGTTGGAACGGCTGTTCAGACGATATGGAAAAGTCGATAGAGTGGATATGAAGTCTGGTGAGCTTGGCTGCTCTCTTGTTTTCTTCTATTGAGTTTTGCTTCTGTTATGGTTTTGTTCGGCTACTGTTCTTGTTGAGAGTTGGCTGGTCCAGAAATCATAGGCTTGATTGGATTTTCAGTAACATTGGCGATTTAACATATTATATGTGTTCTTTAGTGCATACAAGTAAAGTAATCTTTGAAAGAAATTTGATATTTAAAACACTAACAAATTTGAGCATCAGAACTTGTATATTATCACAACAAAAGTTTTAGAAATTTCAGTCTTTTGATGGCACATCCTTTTTATATGTTTATGTTATGTAATTTGATGGTATAATATTGCAGTCGTACTCGCACCAAGATCTGGCTCTTGAATTTTTCACCGTTCTAATTAAGAAACAGGTGAAGAGTGCGACATTAGGAAGCATGTAGTTTGTAATTGCTATGTATACTCGATATGGTCATATTTTACCAAATTACTATACTGTAACTCGGTATGGTAGGTGCATTTGTTCATCATCGTGGATTTAAAAAGTCCTCTTTACTTTATAATTTGTAATTGATGCATGAAGGAACATAAATGACGTCAATCCTTGTAATCTCTAATCATATTATATGCGTGAAAGGACATAAATGATCTTTTTCCCACACATTTCATATAAAGGCAGTGAAGTCCTTCAGTGACATGGCAATCTGGTGGGTGCAATTCCCCATCCATGAAGGTGGCAGTTTCCTCATGTTACTTGTTCAGTACTATCCTCTTACGTGATTCAGAATATGTACTCGGAAACAGTATCTATCCTTTGTTGAGTTCCAGTGGGGGTTCATGATATGTTTGAGGAAAAAAAGAAAGTATCTTCTTTGAAACAAAAACCCCCATACTCAACATTTTCTTTGCCGCAGGGTTTTCTTGGGATATCCATACTCCTGGCTAATGGATGCACTCTTCAGAATTTCATTTACTGCCTGTGACGAGCATCCTCTTCTTGCTCTCAAGAAGAGTCACTCTCATCCGCAATGGCACAACCATACCACATTTTTATTGCTTTTCATTACGCGTGACTTTTCCCCAGCCTTCAATTTCAGACATGTTTCAAGCTATAAACATTGCCGACCTCACAGCAGAGGCAGCAGATTAGATGGAGAATGCACACTATATTCATTGACCTACCATGAGACATCCACTTTTGGAATCTTGTTCCATGACATCACTTAATTGATATAAGAAGGTCTGTTACTACTTTTGCTGGTCACTTAGTTTATAGATTTCACGGAGATTGCCCAATTTTTATTCTGAGGTAGGAGTTTAGGTGGTTTGTGTATTGCTGAAGTGGAAAATGCCAGCTCGTATTGAATATTCCTTTTGCGGGAGGATTCTCAACTTTGCTATCCCATTTTTGACATACATAGAAGGATAATGTTATTAATTCTTGTTTATTTTATTGCATGTAGGTTTTGCTTTTATCTACATGGAAGATGAGAGAGATGCTGAGGATGCCATTCGAGGACTTGATCGAACTGAATTCGGTCGCAAGGGACGCAGACTTCGTGTCGAATGGACAAAGGTAATGGCATTGCTATTTTTATTGCTGATTTTGTCATTCGTCTTATGTTTGTAGTGTTTATTATTCATCATATTTAAGATCATTTATATCTGTGTTGTAGCAAGAACGTGGAATTAGAAGGCCTGGGGGTTCAAGTACAAGTTCAAGTTCAAGAAGACCTTCAACAAATACAAGACCTTCAAAGACCTTGTTTGTCATTAATTTTGATCCATATCATACACGCACAAAGGACCTGGAGAGGCACTTTGAGCCGTATGGAAAGATAGTAAGTGTTAGGATCAGAAGGAATTTTGCATTTGTTCAATATGAAGCACAAGAGGATGCCATCAGAGCATTGGAGGCTACAAACATGAGGTATATTTTCATAAATCTTGTTTATGCTTATTTTTGGTCTGCAGTACAGTTTTCTCCTTAACTGTACCTATTTTTTTAATTAATTATAGTTGACTTTTATCAACATTGGTGCAGCAAGTTGATGGATCGAGTTATTTCAGTGGAATTTGCAGTTCGTGATGACGATGATCGGAAAAATGGATATAGTCCTGGTAGAAATCGTGATAGGTCACCAGATAGGGGTAGAAGGAGATCCCCAAGCCCCTATAGAAGAGAGAGAGGGAGCCCTGATTATGGTCGTGGCTCTAGCCGAAGTCCCTACCGGAGAGAGAGGGCAAGCCCTGATTATGGCCGTGCTAGAAGTCCAAGTCCCTATAGGAGAGATCGGGGTAGCCTTGATTATGGTCGGAATCCCAGTCGCAGTCCTTACAGGAAAGAGATAGCTGCTGGTGACCATGGCCGAGGCCCTAGCCACAGTCCTTATCGTAGAGAGAGAGGTAGCCCAGAGAATGGTCATGGATCCAGCCCTAGTCCTTACCGTAAGGGGAAGCCTATTCCCAATAATGGTCGTGGTCCCAGCCGCAGTCCATTTGAAAGAGAGAGGCCTAGTCCTGATAATGGTCTTGAAGGCAGCCGTAGTCCCTATAGAAGAGAGAGGTCTAGCCCTGACAATAGTCGTGGTCCCAGCCCGAATTCTCTGCCTGAACATAGGGACAGCCCTGGTTATGACGGAGCTGAAAGCCCCATCAATGAGAGATACCGCAGGTTTGTGTGTGATCCTGTCTAATTTATCTCCTGTTAGAATTTTCCCCGGTCATAAATACATTTTACATTATTTTTCCGTGTTCTCTCCATTTTGCAGTGGTTCTACCCCAACTGAGGACTGACAATGGTTCGTAGAATTTTGTCATGGTTGCAGAACTTAACTGCCATTTTACCACAACCATGCAGGATGAGATCTTAATATCTGCTCTTGAAGTTGTGATGTAGGTCATAATTAGTTACAGTTCTTAGTTTAGAGCTTTCTGTTTCTGCTCAAGAACACTTGAAAACATATTTTAAATGTTGGTAATGAACGAGTAGTATTTGTTTGGTGAAATGTGTTATGCATAACCTTGATTTTGGTTTTATTTGTACTTTTTGTCGTAATCAGCTACTGAGTGGTTTACGGCTTAGGCTCATTACTGAAAAATGTCCTAAGCAAATTTGGATTTGGTTCTTGCATCTGAATTTGTATTATTTATTAATTAATGTTATGTTAGTTAATTTAATTTAAATTCAATTTGTATTATCATATTCATATAAGGTCCTTTTGTTTGGTAGGAAAATGATTTTCAAAAAACGTTTTCCAGGACACTTGCGAAAAGCCAAAATTATTTTCTGGTTAATGAAAAGTTATTTTCATTCGCAATATATTTCACATATAAAATTTTCATAGCTCACTTAAAGGAATAGTAAAATTCAGGTTGGACTCATATCTGCATGGATTCGGGTTGTGATGTGTTTTGATAAATCTGACTCTGTCTCCAGATCCGGGAAAAATATCTAGGAGTGGTAATTTGGGTTAAGATTTATTTATTCGTTTGATTCGATTCGCTTTAAAGTGAATACAGGTTTAATGAAAAAATGGATTCGTTTAATAAATTGGTCGATTCGATTCGATTCGTTTATTAAACAAATCGAATACGAATTTAAGCTTATTAATTCGTTTATGATTCGCTTTATTATTTTCTTTTATTAGATATTGTTATTTTTCAATTAAGATTCGAGAATTTATGGCTAATTATCATAAAAAATAATAATATTGTCGATATTTGGTGAGATATTTTTATTAAATATATTAATTACATATTTCATATCTATATATTTATGAAGAATTAATGTAATAAATTATGATAAATTATGTTATTGAATAGTATCATGACTAAACGAATATTCGTATTTGATTCATTTAATAAACGAATCGAATACGAATCCATCACATTTTGATTCGATTCGTTTATGATTCGATACAAATTCGATTAGTTGATTCGTTTTGCCACCCTAAAAAAATATATGGATCTGGATGTTGGTATATCAGTCTAGATTCAGATATACTTGAACTGGATCCAAAAAATCATATTTTTTTATAATTTTTTCGATTATATTTATATAAAATTATGCACTCGGGTCACAGAGTTTCGGATCCGGGTATACCCCGACTTGAATCTAGAAATTCAGATTTTTTTTTTAATCATTTTTCAATTATATTTGTATGAAATTAATAAAATTATGAACATAGGTCTCGAAATTTCGGACTAGCGTGGATTCAGATTCAGGTATACTCGGATCAGATCCAGAAATCTTATCTATTTTTTTCAATTATATTTGTATGAAATTAAAAAACTATGGACCTGGGTCCTGGAATTTTGGAACCGCGTGGATCCTGATCCTGGTATACTCGGATAAGATCTAAAAATTTGGATTCGGGTATACTGTAACCAGATCCAAAAATCTAGATTTTTAATTTTTTTCAATTATATTTATATGAAATTAATAAAATTATGGATTTTGCTCCCGAAATTTCGGACTCACGTGGATCTAGTCTGATATACTCGGATCAGGATCTAGAAATCTAGATTTTTAATTATTTTTTCAATTATATTTGTATGAAATTAATAAAATTATGGACCTAGATCTCAAAATTATGGACCTGTATGGATTCAGATCCGGATATATCAGGGATTGGATCCAGAAATCTAGATTTTTTAAAAATATTTTCAATTATATTTGTATAAAATTAATAAAATTTGGATTATCCCGACAATCCAGACCTGCTTGTATCCGGATCCAGGTATACTCAATCAGATCTAGAAATCCACATCCGGGAAATTTTTTTACTGACTCGAGTCTGCCATTTGTATGTAGATTCAGGCCGGACGTGCTTTCAAAAATACCTGTGTCATGATACTGCATCATTTTTGGAAAGAACATAAAATTATCTTGTTCTTTCTAGTAAAAATAGTATGAAAATTACTATACTATGACTTGCATGCATCATGCATAATTATAAAAAGGAAATAGAGCATGAAAAGCTAGAATAAAAAATTAAATTTATGGCATTCTCATATGAAATACATGCATGCATGAATGCTAATACGTTTAACAACTTTGCTTAATGAAATGATAGTGAGTACAGACTATTTAAAATTGAAAAGCATGTGACTTATTGCACCTAAGTTCCACTTCGTGCACTAGCAATAAAAGTATACTTGGACATGCTGAGTGAGAAACAAAGAGGGTGAACTCATAGTAGCCTAAGGTTGGTGACCTAGTAGGCAACCTGAATCTGTGCGTATGATTATATTTCACAGAAATACAAGATTGTATATGAGAATAACAACCTATGCATTGAGAACTAGAAAATTCATATTGTATATGAGAATAACAACCTATGCATTGAGAATTCGACAATTCATAACATGCATGATTGGTTATCATTGAAAAGCATGTTGCATGCCTCTATATTTATAAATTTCTGGAAATTATAATGATATTTGTTGTATTATGCATTTAAAGAAGATAAAATTGATTTTATTAGTACTTGCATATTCGAAAACTCACTCGAAAATAAAACCATCAAAAGGAATAACCTTCTAGATGTATAAGAACAACATGTGAGTGATGACGAGCCTACTCATCATCTCCACGAAACCTTTTGAAAGACCAATTTTTTGAGAATTTTGAAGGTGAAAAAAATGAGAGAATACCATAAAGTTAGAAGTATAAATGGCTCAAGAAGCACTTGGCTCAGTAGTGGTGGCTGTTCAAAGTCAAGATACAAAATGTGAGATGATTAATGAGTTGGAAGCACAAAAGACTTTGGATCAGAAGCTGCAAAGGGTAGTCTTGGCCATGGAACCTGCCACAACAGAGAATAAAAGGTTGACTGAAAGGGTCAGAGGAAACTATTAGAATAAGCAACTAATGTTGACAATCAATCTGATATTTCAGCCTGTACCATGATCTCAGGAGCATTCTAGATTCAATTGAAGTAGCATCCGCCAGATATGACTGTTTCGGTTACATCTCATCCCAAAGTAGAAACAACATTTTAGGACATAGTGAGACATGAGATGAGGAGCGTACTCGGGACCTCCGCTCAAGCACTGCTGTCTAGAGTATACCAAGTAACGTGGAGGAAATAGCTATGAGGATCAATGCCTCTTTATTTACTTACTAGATTTTGAATGCAGAGAAACCTAAGAATGTCTAAATCCCAACATTCAAGATCACTACTAAAAATCTCGGGAGCATTCTAGATTCAATTGGCGTAGTAGCCGCCAGATATGACTGCTTCGGTTACATCTCATCCTGAAGTAGAAACAACGCTTTAGGACATAGTAAGACATGAGCTGAGGAGCGTACTTGGAACCTCCACTCAAGCACTGTTGTCTAGAGTATACCAAGTAACGTGTACGAAACAACTATGAGGATCAATGCCTCTCCATTTACTCACTAGATTTTGAATGCAGAGAAGCCTAAGAATGTCTAAATCCCAACATTCAAGATCACTACTAAAAAAAAGCTCATTTATGATATTTTTTTATGATAGAAAAAGTGTCACGAAATATATCATAAATTTATGATAGTTTTGTATCATGAAACGACTTGTGTCATAAAATTATGATATATTTGTGACATAAAAAATATGTCATAAATAATATGACATATATATGTCATGTTTTATATCTTATTTTTTCTCATAATTTATTGGAAAATAATATGAATAAAAATTGTTATTTCGTTTTATTTTATTACATAAATATGTCATAAAACTTATGATGTATTTATTTATAATATATTTCAATGGTAAAGAAAACGACAAAAGATGAGAAAGAGTGCATTGGAATATGGATTGCCTTCTCACAATCTTAACACAGTTTGCTTATTGGGTATTCAAGATTTTTTTCTCGAGTTCACTTTTTCTCTAGATTCTTTTCTTTTTCTTTATATTATGTACTATTATTTAGTGGCAATGTAGTAAGTGTCTAATTTATTTATTTTAATTGAAGTTAGTTTTTACTTGCATGACTGATTTTCTGATGCAATGTTACTATAGATTTTTAGTCCGAGACAGTCCTCGGACCTTTTAATTTCAACCATCTCGTATCTTATATCCATTTTAGGCAAGTTTGTGTGCTTTTGTGCTTCATTTTTTTTCGTATATAATTTATCAAGTTTTGAAGGAGAATTGAAGTGATTTTAAAATAAAATTTTATCAATTTATTTCATTACCTATTTCTTTTACATATATGTCTGATTTTGTGATGCTGTTTTACCATATATTTTTAATTGCATGTCGTGTATTTGTTTTTGGTAGATAATTAGTTGCCGAGAATATAGATAAATAAAAATTATTTATTTAATTTGTGATGCTTAAGAAGTTGTATATAAGTGTAGGGATGTTCTCGATTGTACAGTAACATAAATACACAATGAAGATTCATTTTTCTTAATCAAACATGTTAGCGACATATTTTCAAGATGGATTTTGATGATGCAATATTAGAAGTTTTCGATGCGCATTAACGAGATATTACAAAAAGATATCGAAAGACATTGGTGGTAAAGAGTAACGGATGTGAAAGATGAGCTTCCAACAAAGAAAATCTTGTATGGCCTTAGCTTATGTCTCTATTTGTAATGTGAATTGTTTACTTAAGTATTTAAGCTCATAGAACACATACACATTCATATAGATGCATTATGGTCATGTGCAAAATATTTTAAACCTTCAAATCATGCATTTTGGCACTGAGACTGGCATACCGGTCACCATACCGGTTTATGCTGTGTTTTGCAAGCTCTCTGGAACCGACATGAATCATACCAGTGCCATACCGGTCAACATACCAGCCTATGCTCTGTTTTGCAAGCTCTATGGAACCGGCATGGATCATACCGGTCTACCATACCGGTCTATTTGAGGATTACATAGCTACTGGAACCGACATACAACATACTGGTCACCCATACCGGTGAGCTTAAGTATTACATGCTTACTGGAACCGGTAAAGATCATATCGATCATCATACTGGTGTCCATACTGGTGAGCTTATTTGTTTTGCATAGCTACTGGAACTAGCAATGACCATACCGGTGTCCATACCGGTCTAACAGATATATTTAAATGGTAATATAGTCGTTGCTCTGTCAGACCAGAATACCGGTCTCAGACAGAGCTGTTGGGGCATATTTCATTCACTGTAAATAATGCCCTAAATTCATTTTTTCCACACACAAGAACCTTCATACAATTTATTCTAAGGCAAAAACACGTCATACACTTGGGTAAGCAACTCACATCGTGAATCTTCATTATCTTTGTGAGTGCCATAACCCAATTCACCCCTCTTGGGTATATAGAGTTTGCTTGTTGTATGTTTGTAGGTCATTTCAATTGGTATCATAGCGAGGTTTTCTCAACAAAGACCTAACCGTCCGAGAATAGATCATGGCCTCTACAAGCAACTCATCAAATCTTTTCGAATGATTTTCAATCACTAGATCTCCCTTCTATAACGGAACCGATTACAACTATTGGAAGATGTGAACTACCTTCTAGCCGTTGATGTGCAATCCTCCAAGGTGATCACACAAGGTATAAAAATGCCAATGAAGAATGATAACAATGGTGTAGAGATTCCTAAGCCGCATTTTGAATGGACCGATGAGGAATACATGCAAGCCTCCTTAAATGCTAAGGCATTCAACTATCTTCTTTGTGAAATTGATCAAAGTCAAATTAACAAGCTTCCAGAGTTTGGAAATACATATGAATTATGGAAGTCCTTGGAGATTGTGAAAAGGAGAACTAGTCAAGTCAAAGAATCCAAGATCAATCGATTTATGTGTGAGTTGGATAGCTTTAAGATGGAAACCGGTGAAGAAATTGAGAAAATGATTTCAAGGTTTACAATGATTATAAATCAACTTAGTGCTATAGGGAAAAACATTGAACCTAGTGATCAAGTGAAGAAAATTCTTAGGTCACTCCCTAAGGAATATATAAGTTGTACTTCCTTCATCAAAGAAGAAAACAATATGAACACTTTGAATTTGGATGACTTGGTGGGAAAATTGTTGGAATATGAGATGGAAATCAAGATGGACAAAAAGGAAGAAGACGAGAGTAGAATTAGAAAGAATCTAGATTTAAAAGCAAGAAGAAGAGATGGTGTTAGCTCTGGTGATAAAGAAGAAGATATTGATGATGAGTTGGCACATATGACCAATAAATTCAAGAAGTTCCTCAAATTCGCAAAGCTTAAACGAAAATCAAGGATGGATGAGAAGAAAGAAGAAAAATGGCCACGAAAGCACAAGAAAATAATTTACCATAAGTGTGAAAAATCAGGTCATATAACTATCGATTGCCCATTAAGAAAATTCAAAGGTAAATTCAAGAAAAAAATAATGAAACCAACTTAGAGCAATAGTGACTCCAGCTCATCCGAGGAGGAAATTGAAGAGAGAACAAAGCTTGCCTTTATGGCAATCGATGATGAATACTTCTTCTTTGAAAGCGAAGAAGAAAATGTACATGACTCTCTTGAATATAATGAAATGCCTTAATGCTTTTAATGAATTACATTAGTTATGTGAATTGCTTAAGAAAAAGCATAAATTGATTAAAAATGAGCGTTCATTACTATTAAATGATCATGCATTAATTATTGAGAAAAATGAAATGCATGAAAAAGAAATCGCATGTTTAAAAGATGAAAAGCTAAAAATTGAAAAGAACATATCTAGTATGTCATTTAGCTCAAATACATGTGATTGTGAATCTATTATGACTGAAAATATTTCATTAAATAAAAAGATTATAGATATGTAAAACATTGTAACAAAACTTACTTTGAGAGAGAAAAAATTTAACATGTTAATTGGATCCCAAAAATATGCTTTTAAAAAAGAAGGATTGGGATATAGGCTTTACATTAAAAGAAAATTTTTGAAGAACTATTTTGTTAAGGCATCCAATTCTCATGCAAATGTTGCTATTAATGAAAATATCACATGTCATGCATGCAGTAAGAAATGACATAAAATATTTGAGTGCATGAACAATAATGTGAATGTAAATGCATGGATTCCCCAAAAAGATAAAATTAACCCTCATGGACCCAAGAAAATTTGGGTACCAAAATGCACTTAAATAATTTTGTAAGGGGAGCTTTGAGAATAGTCATTCAATGAGAAATGCAATTGATCCCAAAGACTCAAAAGAGATGAGGGAACAACTCAACAAAGAAAGAATATCAAATGCAATCCTAAAAAATGAATGAATTTGAATAATTGGTGGATTTGTCACTTGATGACAACTGCAATAGGTAAAATCCGTGTTTACGGAAACATTGGTATCGTTTCCTCCAATATGTATGCTTATTTAAATAAATATGAATTGATCTTCTTTTTGAAACATACTAGTAATTTGGCATTATTGCATTAATTGAATGAAATATGTTTTGATTGTCAATTTATAAGTATTGAGTGATGTTATGCATAATGTGTTTCATTTGATATAAATTAGTTACTTTTGTAGGAAATGATTTTCCTTAGCGCGATGGAAGTTGCTTGTGGTGGCACCGGGTCCGGTATGGATCTTTAAAATTTTCTTTGCCTTCTCCCTTTATTGTAGTAGCCGAAATCAATCTTTTGTTGTCCAACACTTGGATCAACCACTCGATCTTCCGAACTATGACTCGAAACCAACAAATCGAAGTGTGGGCTTCACTCACAAAGAATAAACTCTAAATGATTTAGAGAATCAAGATGTCACAATCGGTGTTTGGTTTTAGGAATTTCAAACAATCTCATAACACTTGTGAATGCTTGAACTCTCTCTATTTTCTCTCAAATATTTTTCACAACAATTGTGTGAATGTTTGCAAAATGTTAACCTTAGGAAGTGAGAGAAATGGTAGAGATTATATTCTCTTGCACAAGGCAACTAACCTTGTCATTAAACATCTAATGCTTTCTTGCAATAGCCACACAAAAATGTGAATGCCATACCAAAGCATAAGAAATGATAAGTTAAAAATAAGGACTTTGTCATTAAGCATTTAATGCTTTCTTTCAATGGCAAACACATAAATGTGAAGGCCATACCAAAGCATAAAATGCAATAGCTAATGAAAAATATATTAGGTGTATACATACCACATAATAGACATAATTACTTGGATGACATGGTAAGCCATATGACTTTGTCTCCCATGGTAAATAAAAATCAATATCTTAATAATGATTTAATTACCTTCAATTATGTTGTAGTAATTATCTCATAATTATTACTAACTTGATTATCTCATAATCAAGACTTGATTATCTCATAATCAAATAATTCTAGAAAATATTAAGTTAAATTAATTTAACATAGTTTCCATTTGTTACAATAAATATTATTAATCTCATTAATAATATATAAATATAAAGTGAGCATATAATTAGACTATCTAATTATATTAGGTTTGCTACAGTTAATCGAGCTAGCACTGGAAACAAATGGACCTACGTTTCCGAGCTCCAATAATTCCGAAATATTAATTAAACTCTTTAATCAAATATTATGAATTATTAACTCCGCATTATTCACTAATAACTCAAAGTTGAACTCCCGTTACCGTAGATGGATAAAAATAAATCGAACAACTTCGGTGTCCATCGATATAGTCATTACATATGGATATAGCCCTTCGTGAATATCTCATAAATAGAGCCGGGTCAAAAATCCGTTAAACCCCTCTAAATATCTTGTCTCTTAAGCACCATTGATTCTATAATGAACAATTAATTCATAATAATTATGAATATATAAAACGTTCTATTCGTAATAGAAAAGTTGAGCGCTCAAATTGTTCAAGCCTCGAATCAACTCTTAAAAAAGATATTCTTCTGCTTCTCGTAAGAAAGAGTGAATTCCATATATATGTAAAACGTTCCCAACTACACACCAAACTATATCCCCAAAATACATAGTTATTGGCCAGGAATGCAACACCAACCTCACTATAGTAAATCAAAGGACATAGCCTGTCATGTAGGAGTTCGTAATACACTCATGATTAAGATCGAATCCATATATGACCATATATTATATAGAATGAATTTCTTCGGTTAACGGATATTAAAAGAAATTCGTATTTATTTGAGTCCAGCCCTATATGATCTCATCATACAAGGTGCCTCTATTCCCATGTCACTACATGAACGATCCCGGATCTAGGTCGTCATACAAGTATAGAATGGACCGCAGCTATAGATAAACCACCAATAAAGTACCCTATTTGTTTGCTTTCCATGAATTATTTAGATTACTAACTTCAGACATAAATCCTTTTATGCATCAAATATACACTAAGTCTGAAGGTACAATAGTAATCAAGGTAAACAAGACAATTGGACAATATGCGATATAAATCAAACAACTTTGATAAGATGAATAATGCATTTACTATTGCCTTATGTTGTTGCCGGTCTGAAGGTTGCCCAAACATGTTCTGTAATGACTGCATAATCATTGATGTTGTCGTCATAGGCTCATGCTGTGTGGCAAGAACCTCAGACATGGATGCTATGAAATAGCTATGGGCTTTCTAATCAGCTTTAATCCAATTATTATAGGCATTACGTTCAGCTCTGCCAGCATTTGGTGCTGGTTCAGGAGGACAATCCTCTATTAGGATAAATTTAAGGTCTTCGCAGACCAAAATAACATTCATGTCACTTTTCCATTTAACATAATTATCCCCTGCTAATTTTTCTTGTTGTTTGAGAATTGAGATTATTGCAGATGTCATGGCTAAAAAAATAATAAACGCGCATTCAACATTCATTCATCACATATTAAAATTGTCAAATATTTAGGCATTAAATTAAACATCATGCATGATCAATGTATAATGAATTAGAAACCTAAAATAATTACTATGCCACTGTTATCTATCATCCCACAAATAAGTGCCATCATAGGGTAGTCAAGTATTCGCATGATAGATTGAGACATTCTCAATTGATTAATATATCTGAAAGAACTCTAATTCCTATATCAATCAACTACCGTCATTTTGATCAAGGAAGCTTTGATTAACAACTTAATCAATCCTTTGTGAGTGTGACCCATCATTTCGGAACCCTTGGAATTAACTTGTGAAGTGCCGCTGTAGGGTAGGTCAAATCACCAGATACATCTAGAGTCCCTATCCTTTCGGAATCCAAACCTGATATTGACCCAAAAAAGACATCATCCGTAGGGGGAGGAAAGCAAAGCCGTCTCGATGGGCCTTTTGAATCTCACGTTTCTGGATAAAAATGGAGATCACGGGATATATAGTGGTATACCCCTATCCCACTCACTATTTTAAAGTGTAAGGCTTCTATCTTACTAGTATCTTATGAATTTTAGATTATGCTCGACTAAAGTCATAACCTTATTAATACTAGTTGATAATTTAATGATCTAACCAATTTTAACTCTTAAAATTTTATTCACTAATCCTGATTAGTCTATACTAACCAATTAACCTAATTAAACTAATTTAATCAAGTTGTTATAGTGATCTAATCAATTTAACTCTTAAATTACTAGTCCATTTATAGGTTTTAAAATTTAGAATTCAACGAACGGACCAAATGTCATTAAACTATTTAATCGATAAAAGCACATTATTTATTCCAAAGGTACGTGGTATTGTATCCCGAGTGCAGACCATATTACCGTCAATTCGGAATCGGCTATGGAATTTACGTATGGGTTTCCTTCCAATATACCCAGGAAAATAATGTACTCATAAAGTCCATTTGTTTATAAAACTTGAATTCGCAACTTTTAAACCTTTAAACCAATTAATCTTATTAATTCGTTTTCATGCATCTCATATTCTTATTTAACTATTAAATTACATAAAACCATATTTTATGACTAGAATATCATGCATATCTACATGTTATGACATGTGAAAATGCAAGAGTAGGCACCCTAGGCTATATGACATATTAATAAATAATTTAAAACATATATATTTCCTAGGTCTGGGTGTCGCGACGCAAACTGGTGGGCGTCGCGACACCTAGAAGACTAGAAACAAAAAATGATTCAGGTTAGATTTGCGTCGCGACGCAAAGGGACTTACGTTGCGACACAAACGAGGCAGTAGCCTCTGTTTGCATTTGCTGGTCACGTCGTGACGCGTAAAGGGGTTGCGTCGTGACGCAACCCAGTTTCCATGGGCTGGAATTTGCAAAATCAAACACATTACAAATTGCGTTTATTGGGCTCTTATTTTTCTATACTAATCTAATTAGTACAATAAATCCAAGGCATCCATTGGTCTTCAAATCTTGTTCCATGGAGTGTTGTTGAGTTCTTTACGGAATTTCTTCATCAAAAGTCCTTCACGGCATCGGCTCCTCCAAGTTACAAATAGGGTTACATAAATGACTTATTACAAAGGAAATGAACTTACAACACTTGAAAGAATATGACCTTATGGTCTTAACTTACAACACTTGAAAGAATATTACCTTTTGTTCTTACATTTCCAATGCAAAAAACAAGAGCCGGAAAAAATAATGATCAACGCAATACATTCATCATATGAACATTAAAACCATTCATCTCATGAATCTAATTGTGCCTAGTCATCACAACATGCATTTTAATAATCTATATCTTATATAAATTATAAAAACTAAAATGAGAAAGGTTAAGAAAACTTTTCAACCTTAAGCTCTTAATGCCAATTATAGCAAACGATTTTCCTTAGCGCAGCGAAAGTTGCTTATGGTGGCACCGGGTCTAGTATGGATTTTTAAAATTTTCTTTGCATTCTCCCTTTGTTGTAGTAGCAGAAATCAATCTTTTGTTGTCCAACACTTGGATCAAACACTCGATCTTCTGAACTTTGACTCGAAACCAACAAACCGAAGTGTAGGCTTCATACACAAAGAATAAACTCTAAAAAATTTAGAGAATCAAGATGTCACAATTGGTGTTTGGCTTTAGTAATTTCAAACACTCTCACAACACTTGTGAATGTTTGAACTCTCTCTATTTTCTCTCAAATCTTTCTCACAAAAATTGTGCGAATGTTTGTAAAATGTTAACCTTAGGAAGTGAGAGAAATGATAGAGATTATATTCTCTTACACAAGGCAACTAACCTTGTCATTAAGCATCTAATGCTTTCTTGCAATGGCCAACAAAAAAATGTGAATGTCATACCAAAGCATAAAAAATGATAAGTTAAAGACAAGACTTTGTCATTAAGCATCTAATGCTTTATTTCAATGGTAAACACATAAATGTGGAGGCCATACCAAACCATAAAATGCATTAGCTAATGACAAATATATTAGGTGTATACATGTCACCTAATAGACATAATTACTTGGATGACATGGTAAGCCATATGGCTTTGTCTCCTACGGTAAATAAAAATTAATATCTTAATAATGATTTATTTACCTTCAATTATGTTGTAGTAATTATCTCATAATTATTACTAACTTGATTATCTCATAATCAAAGAATTCTAGAAAACATTAAGTTAAACTAATTTAACATAGTTTTCATTTGTGTCAATAAATATTATTAATCTCAATAATAATATATAAATATAAAGTGAGCATATAATTAGACAATCTAATTATATTAGGTTTGCTACAGTTAATTGAGCTAGCACGGGGACCAAATGGACCTACGGTCCTGAGCTCCAATAATTTCGAAATATTAATTAAACTCTTTAATCAAATATTACGAATTATTAACTCCACGTTATTCCACTAAAAACTCAAAGTTGAACTCTCATTATTGTAGATGGATAAAAATAAATCAAACAACTTCGGTGTCCATCGATATAGTCATTACATATGGATATAGCCCTTCCCGAATATCTCATAAATAGAGCCGGGTCAAAAATCCGTTAAACCCTTAAATATCTTGTCTCTTAAGCAACATTAATTTTATAATGAACAATTAATTCATAACAATTATGAATATATAAAAATTTCTATTCGTAATAGAAAAGTTGAGCGCTCAAATTGTTCAAGCCCCGAATCAACTCTTAAAAAAGATATTCTTCTGCTTATGGTAAGATTGAGTGAATTCCATATATATGTAAAACGTTCCCAGCTACACACCAAACCATATCCCCAAAATACGTAGTTATTGGCCATAAATGCAACACCAACCTCACCATAGTAAATCAAAGGACATAGCCTGTCATGCAAGAGTTCGTAGTACACTCGGGATTAAGATCGAATCCATTTATGACCATCTATTAGATAAAATGAATTTCTTCGATTAACGGATATTGTCCTATATGATCTAATCATACAAGGTGCCTCCATTCCCATGTCATTACATGAATGATCCCGAATCAAGGTCGTCATATAAGTATAGAATGGACCACAGCTATAGATAAATCACAAATAAAGTACCCTCTTTGTTTGCTCTTCATGGACTATTTAGATTACTAACTTTAGACAAAAATCCTCTTATGCATCAAACATACACTAAGTCTAAGGTACAATAGTAATCAAGGTAAACAAGACAATTGGATAATATGCGATATAAATCAAACAACTTTGATAAAATGAATAATGCATTTATTATTATTACAATGATTAATTTCGTTTTACAATAAATAAGCTTTAGGACATAAATCCTAACTGCTTTGAGTATCAATGAGTCTCATTAAGATAATAAATAACTTGCGTGATTCATTAAAAATACTTAAAAAATATTTTTGGGCCATTTTGTCGATAAAACTCTGAGATTCACTTTTGCGACCCTTTTGGGACCGATATACTGGTCTCGGGCATCACCTATCGGTCAGGCTAAGCGCTTACTGGTCTAAGAGATCGACATATCGATCAGTATACTGATCTTCTGGTTTTAAAATGCCAGACGCAATTGTCTTCATCATTTTCGCGTCTCTATCACTCAAAATCACTCAAAACTCTCTCAAATTCGGTTATTCTTCCTCTAATCGATTCCTAAGGTAATTTCGTCCTCCATCAAATCTTTCTTAGTTATTATTTTTGTATGACACAAAAATTGACGACACTGTTCCAGGCTCGCGGCGCGGTCGGGAGTACGGAGTAGCCCGCGTGGGACTAAACCGGAGAAATAAAATGGAGTCGCCACCCAGTGTGAACTGGGAAATGATTTAAGGCCGCACTCACCCCTCGTAAGGGAAGACCTCAAACCGTTGGGTTCAGAATGGTCCCTTACTTATGTCAATTGTAATGAAAGGATTTACACGATAGTATAACCGAGTCTCATGCAACACATACAAGATAGTTTAAGCGACACACAAGTTTGCACACATAGAAGTAAATGAAATAAAAGCGAGCACACAATCCCATGAACATATGCGTGAACGTTTCCTTAAGCGGTACGTGGAGTTGTATCCCAAGTACAGACCGCACTACCGTCCATTCGGATTCGACTACGAAATTTATATCTGGGTTTCCATCCGATACACCGCGAGAGGATAACAAGAAATCATTACCCCAATGCAATCATGAACCCAATGTTGACATACATGAAATATGATAATGTATATAACTATAAATAATCGAAGAGACAAATATGCAAAATAATGAAGAAAGATAAATAACACAAAATAAATGCGGAATAATAGAGCAACAATAAACGTAAATTAAATGCGAAATAATAAAATACTAATAATATGAAATAAATACGGAATAATAAATATGTGACCAAAGAATTTGGCCGTTTTCAATGTAGGACTTCACATACCCGGTTGGACGTATTCCACGTCCAACCAAGCATGTCGTGTCCGGGATAACAAAATAAAATACAACAAAGGGTGCCCTCATATCTTACCTTTTAAGTCGCTTCCCGGGAGTGCGTTGGGACGTCGCCGGAAGGGTTAATGCTTCATTATTTTTCTGGTTTTCTGGTTCACAGTTTCGCTCACTGTTTCGCTATTTCTTCCGTTTTTTCCTTACTGTTTTTGACATTTTTTGCTGCTGTTTGCGTGCTTTTTTCGGAGTTATTTTTGAACTGGTTTCAGGTTATTTGGGGCTGTTTTAGGGGTGCAGTTTGCGGTGGTAAAGGGGGCAGTTTAGGGACTTTTTTTTTCTCAATGTTTTCGGCTTGGTGGGGCTTTGTATTTACGTCTAGGGTTCACTGTTTTTGGGTTATTGAAGGGCTTTAGGGTTGCTATTTTGGTAGGTCAGTGGGGCAGTTTGTTGTTTCACGTGAGGCTGATTTGGTTTTGGGCTGTTGGTGATGATCATGCATGCGTTTCTGGCCTGCTTCCACGTCAAGGCTGCATGCGTTGAAGGGTTTGTTTTGTGGCTTCTTTTTGGCTTTTTTTGAATCAATGGAGGGGTATATTTGTTTGTTTCACGTGGGGCTGATTTAATTTGGTTGGTCAGTGCGTGGTGTGAGGGCTTGGTTTTTGTGTGAGGTGAATGAGAGTGTGCCGAGAAGGACTTTTGGGATTATGGTTCTTTGACGTGAGATTGTGGCTAAGTGTAGGGCTGCATGCGTTGATTTATGGTTTTTTGTGACTAGGGTGTGAATGGCGTGAGTTGAGGTTACTTGATGTGTTGTCTTTTTTCTGGTCAGGCCATGTGTTGTTCGTTGAGTGAGATGAGTGATAGTGATTCCTTCACGGTTGTTTTTCTTTTAGAGAGAGCCGAGTGTTTAGGGTTTTTTCATGTGTTTTAGGGTTTGCCGAGAGAAGAAAGGTGAGAGGATCATTGTCGTATGTGAGGTTTCCGTGAGGATGAGCTCTAGGTCTAGGGGTGAAGGGTTTAGTTTGTGTGTCTTTTTATAGGAGTGGGCTAGGATTTTCCTTGAATGGGAAGGAAATAAATCATCCAATCATGAGGGGTATCTTTAATTAGTGTGCTATAAGGAAAAGATCTATTCAATTTAGGAAGGTGATTTATTTAGTTTAGGAAAAGGATTTATGAGATTTGATTTGATTTATTTAATTTAGGAATGAGATTTGATTTGATTTATTTAATTTAGGCATGTGATTTATTTAAATTAGGAAGGTGATTTGTTTGGATTTTAACATGTGTTTGATGTGTTGGATATTTTTTTGGATGGGATTTTGGGCTTGGGCGTGTGGCTTGGTGGTGTTTGGGCTTGGGCGTGTGGCTTGGTGTGGGTTACGAGGATTTTTGGGTCGAATCTATCAGTTTAAAATAGAGACCAATCGAGCAAACCCGAGGCTAAGCAAATGAATTAAGTCCAACAAGGTATTGATTTTTGAATTTTCCCTTCCGACGTCCGTTTCCCGTGACATCCGCAACTTATCGGGTAGTGCCTCCATATGAGGCTCATCATCGGGACTTATGTAAAAATACAGTGCCTACAGTCGCCCCCACTTTGATGAGACTTGTGCAGTGTGTGACAGTGACAATCCTATCAAATTTATGCATGCATTTTTTACTTACCTGGCTCACCAGCTGCTGCTTGACTTACATGTTGCTTCGAACTGAGTTGATTTGGTGGTGAGGTGCTGCGACCCATGAGGTTCATCCCTGCAAGATGCTGCGATCTCTAGGAATCACTACCAAATTGAGCTGATAAATTGTGGTCCCCTTCCGAACCATGCTCCATTCCCAGAGCGCCATTCCGGGCATGCTAATCCTCATTCCCGAGGCATCGCGGTTGTAATAGTCGTGGTCCCGAACCATGCTCCATTCCCGGCATGCTAAACCTCATTCCCGAGGCGTCGCAGTTGTGATAGTTGTGGTCCCCTTCCAAACCATGCACTATTCCCGTAGCGCCATTCCCGGCATCCTAAACCTCATTCCCGAGGCGACGCGGTTGTGATAGTTGTGGTCCCCTTCTGAACCATGCTCCATTCCCGGAGCGCCATTCCCGGCATGCTAAACCTCATTCCCGAGGCGTCGCGGTTGTGATAGTTGTGGTCCCCTTCCGAACCATGCTCCATTCTCGGAGCGCCATTCTTGGCATGCTAAACCTCATTCCCGAGGCATCGCGGTTGTGATAGTTTTGGTCCCCTTCAGAAGCATGCTCCATTCCGGAGTGCCATTCTCGGCATGCTAAACCTCATTCCCGAGGCGTCGCTAATGTGATAGTCCATTCCTGAACCGTTACTGTGATGTGGTCCCCGTTACTGTGAAGTGGTTCGATCTCCGGGATTCATTCCCAAACTGAGTTGATGACGTGGGCCTCGACCCTGAGATTCATTAGCAAAACTGCTGATGACGTGGGCCTCGACACTGGGATTCATTCCCAATACCGCTGATGATGTGGGCCTCGACCCCGAGATTCATTCCCGAAACTGCTGATAATGTGGGCCTCGACCCTGGGATTCATTCCCGAAACTGCTGATAATGTGGGCCTCGACCATGGGATTCATTCCCCAAACTGCTGATAAAGTGGGCCTCGTCCCTGGAATTCATTCCCCAAACTGCTGATAATGTGGGCCTCGACCCTGAGATTTATTCCCCAATCTGCTAACAATGTGGGCCTCGATCCTGGGCTTCATTCCCGAAACTGCTGATAATGTGGGCCTCAACCCTGGGATTCATTCCCGATCTGCTGATAATGTGGGCCTCGACCCTGGGATTCATTCCCGAAACTGCTGATAATGTGGGCCTCAACCCTGAGATTCATTCCCAAACTGCTGATAATGTAGGCCTCGACCCTGGGATTCATTCCCGAAACTGCTGATAATGTGGGCCTCGACCCTGGGATTCATTCCCGAAACTGCTGATAATGTTGGCCTCAACCCTGAGATTCATTCCCCAAACTGCTGATAATGTGGGCCTCGACCCTGGGATTCATTCCCGAAACTGCTGAGAATGTGGGCCTCGACCCTGGGATTCATTCCCAATACTGTTGATGATGTGGGCCTCGACCCTGGGATTCATTCCCGAAACTGCTGATAATGTGGGCCTCGACACTGGGATTCATTCCTGAAACTGCTGATAATGTGGGCCTCGACCCTGGGATTCATTCCCGAATTTGCTGATAATGTGGGCCTCAACCCCGTGATTCATTCCCCAAACTACTGATAATGTGGGCCTCAACCCTAGGATTCATTCCTGAAAACTGCTGATAATGTGGGCCTCGACCCTGGGATTCATTCCCAATACTGCTGATGATTTGGGCCTCGATCCTGGGATTCATTCCCGATGCTGCTGAAATGTGGGCCTCGACCCTGGGATTCATTCCCGAAACTGCTGATAATGTGGGCCTCAACCCTGGGATTCATTCCTGAAGCTGCTGACAGTGTGGGCCTCGACCCTGGGATTAATTCCCAAAAAATACTGATAGTGTGGGCCTCGACCCTGGGATTCATTCCCGAAGCTGCTGACAGTGTGGGCCTCGACCCTGGGATTCATTCTCGAAAACTGCTGACAGTGTGGGCCTCGACCCTGGGATTCATTCCCGAAATTACTGACAATGTGGGCCTCGACCCTATGATTCATTCCCGGAACTGCTTGTCTTTGTCGCTTTTTCCTTTTCTTCAAAACCTGTGAACAAAAACAAAACAAAAAATTACGTGCATGTGACGTGTATGCATGTATGCATGAATGTATTTCCTATTCCGATGGGTTAGGCCTTCCGTGTGCTCCTTGGTGTCATTTGCCTAAAAATGTCTCTGGTCGCCCCCTGGGTCTGCTTATAATTTCCTTATGCCGGTTCTTTTCTGGTGATTGTTCAGTTCTCTTTTGTCTCATGGCTCAAGTTCTCGGTATATCCCTTATTCGCGGGGTGGTAGATTGGTCGCCCCCAGACTTGATTTAGCTTTCTGCTCTAATCTGTTTGCACTCGGTCAAGGTGAACCACGTGATGTGGTATTCCGTATCAACATACTATATTACAGGCTACCAAATAGTCCCAATAGTTATACATATCATTGTCCTCAAATGATGCCCAGTGTCGAAATCAGAGAACCTTCAAAACACTCGATGCAACTCAAATCCAAATCTTTGAATAAATGATCTACGCCAGACTCAAAGTGTGTGTGTGTGCAAAGGTTCCTTTGCAGATTCATCCCCAGGTAAGCCAACTCAATGATTTCGTCAAAAAATTGGGATCGATGGGTCAAACCATCATAGATGTCTCAATTATACCCTGTAGTTGCTTTTTTGTGCTCAATGTGATATGGTTTTCTTTCTCTTTTGTCTCTTTTCTTTTTCTTTTCGTTTTGAACTTCTTTTTTTCTTTTCTTTTCTTTTCTTTTTCTCCTTCTTTTTTTTTCAACACACCTACCCTTTAAGGTAGTATTTCTCCTTATGGTGGTCCTAATACTCGCCCATGGGTAGCTTCACGCTTATCGGTTATAGGTGGTTTAATTCTTTTCTTTAGAGACTTTTCTTTTATTTTCAACCATACCACACATCATTGTTGGACAGTTATGACCCATAGCGTCACTGTTTGTAAAAGACATTGTGTTTCTGTACAAAAGTAACTATGTAGTAATGAAATTGCCTTTTACCGTTTTGTAATTTATTTACTTTGAAATAAAAATGGTAAAAGTCTATATGATTAGTTCCAGATTGAGATGATATGAGACAATATCAATCTATAAAGGTTTAATCATTAAATATCCATAGTTGTAGTATTATCGAGATTGGACATCGATAATGCGGAATAGACTAGTATTGCACTTGTGTGCGTTGTGAGGGCATAACGACATAGTTCTTATATTTAAGTATAGGATACTTATGCAAGTGCGATAGGAGGTTGTGTTTTACCGATGGTATGGAAAACAGCTTCGCTTTGGATAGACCCCGCGGAATCCCATTGGTAGTATGTATATGTGTCTATGGGAGTCCGCTTCAGGGTAGGTGTATTTGGTCTTAACCTGAGACTTGCATCGCTATTACTTGCGACAATCGCTAAACTTTGGTTTTGGTCGTCCAGGGCTTTAACAGGTTCTGTGTACGCCTCTTCTGGGTTTATTGAGAATCGTAGTGTATTAGATGTGATGTCAAGACGGAAGTATCACTTCAGACATATGGAGATGATGATCACGCAGGGATTCAGAACTGGTTCTCTATTGTGTTGCAACCACCGGGATAATATGACAAGGTGATGATTATCCGATTCAAAGAGACTAGTTGCTTGATATCCGATATGTGCTTCGTACGGGGCAGACACTATTCTAGCCCCAGGCCTTGCACGTGACATCCGATACTGAATCGCAATCCACAATACTACGATATACTACGCCTGATAAAGATCGTATATTCCATTAAGAATATTTCTGGAGAATTGGGTAGGCATGGCGCTTTGCTAGAAGCCAACATTGTCTCGTAAATCGGTAAAAATGTAGTACGAGGTACGTACGTGTTCGGATAGCCCGACGACCGGATTTACAGCCAATATATCCAGGGATCTCTTGGGTCGCTTCCCAAAGATTCACCGATGACGTATGATTCGAGCATGATTAATCTAGGATTAATCGCAGAGACACTTTATCTTGGATAAAGTACTATTTGAAGAGAGAGAAAGATTAATTTGGAATTAATCAACAAAATAATATATTCGATATATTAAACGAAATTGGATTTCGACGCGGAATTAAAATTAGATTTTAATTCGGGCAAACGAGTTAATTTAGAATTAATTCATTAGGGACGTGAATAGTAATTTCACTAGGCATAATTATTTAATTACGTCATGACGGAAGTTCGTTAATTCAGAATTAACGAAACCGAGCCCGTAAGTGTTTGTGGGCCCACTCGCATTTTGAATTCGAGCGGGGCCCACAAGTCACATCGCTAGTCACATCACTTGTCATTTATTTGTGATAGATGTCAAAGTCTTTTTGTGAGTGACATGTTGTCACTATTTATGATGGAGTTTGGTGTGGGCAATTAATGCAAAATTGGAGCCAAAATGGCTTTGACTTTTTGTAAACCATTTACCAAAAATTTGGTAATTGTTTTTCCACTTCTTGTATACGATTTTTGAAGCCAAAAATAGAATTGAAAAACAGAACACACTCTTTCTCTCCAAATTGCCGAAACCAGTGAAGCAATTTTCTCTCCCATTTCTTTCATTTCTTGGCCGAAATTGAAGGGAAAAATTGATAAGATTTTGTTGCAAAATTTATCATAAGAGCTAGCACTCTTCAAGGGATCATACAAGGTGATTAGGGAAACCTATTCAAGAGCTTGGAAAGACAAAACAAAGCTTGGAGCATTGTGGACTGCCTTGGCCGAATCTTGGACTGAGGGAAAAATTTTGTTGTTTGACGCATCCAAAACCGATCGATGTAAGTGTGTTTCCGCCACTCTTCTTCGTTATTCATTCGCATTTCTTTGTTCATTATGATCTTGGGACTAATCATAGAAACCAACAATCATAACACAAGCAAATCAGGATAGACATTTAGGCGAACGGTCATTCACCGACCTATAATTTCTTCAGCTAGTCACTTTGCTAACTACTCAGGTTTTCCCTGCTATAAACCTATGATTAAGTGCTCACGAGTCTAACCTAGATCAATTACTCAAATCGTCAGATAAAAGTGTATCAAGAACTTATCATTTCTAAGATTTCACCCTAAAACAAACCATTTCATCATCAGACTCATGTCTAACTATTAAGGACTAAAAACAAACAATGATTTTTTTCTCTTTTTTTCTCTTTATTTTTTCTCTTTTTTTCACAATGGTCTTTCTATCTTTGCCGTAAAGTTTTTTGTTCCTCGGTTTCTTTTTCCCCGATATCCATGTTTGCTAAACTATTCTTGACAAATATCTCTTTCTCTAACCCACCGGATATCTATGATGGCTTTTAAGACACAAGGGTTAACATGATGCGTGTATGCTTGAGATGCATGAGATGCACGTGGTTATCAAAACAACATATATCCTTCCAACCTTATATCTCCCACACTCGTGGTAAGTCCATTTTTGGTTCTAAGTATGGCTTATTTTATCCACCGATGCAAGGTACACAAAATCGCTCTCTCCTATGCTACGGGGTGAACCTTGGCTACCTCTGTCCATTTCCATCGGTAAAAGACAAAGACCGCCCATTTACAACCTGGACTAAGCCTATTATGGGAATCGTGCCATTGTCTAGAAACGACGAATTGGGCCTTCGGTAATCACGGTCGTGGGGATGGACTTGGAAGCGTACAAAAGTATACAAATATGTCATAACAAGGCGTATCCTTTCTGGATGAAAGCCAGTGCGGATATCGAACTCATGCTTCTAGCATATTTGGATCATGTTTGGACTTTCTAAGCCCATCAAGGTTTTCATACAAGTTGGCCCATTATCATTTTAAAGCATTCAATCATATTATTGCGAGGTGCAAACTTGTCCCAGTCGAAAAAAAAGGCCCAACATGTTTACACTTTTGCGATAATGTGGCTAAACAACTTGAAATGATAGGGGGCCCAAACACAAAGTGGCCCATCGGTATTTTAGAAGCTTTTGGCCCAATTTTCATAAGACACAAACTCGTCCCAGTTTAAATGGCCCAACAAGTTTACATCTCATAACAAGAAGTCCAACTGAATATAAATGATGATGGTCCCAAACACAAGCATAAAAGGGTGACTTCTATAGGTCATACAACTATGGTTCACATGTAGGTTTATAAGAGTATAGATAAAGGCTCCCACCGGCGAATGATTGCCCACAACTAGGTCTCCCCACTCAAGGGTCCGAGCGACCAAGTGAGCGCACCTTTTTTATACCTTGAGGTACGTGCCAATGAGTGATGGTACCATATAACGATCCGCCGCTTCGAGCGAAAACGACTTCACGATACATGAGTAACTGTCAAATGGATTCCTCTATTGAAAATTCCCCAGAGGGAGGGTGGAGCAAACTCTCTTAAATACCCTTACCTCTTAGGCTTTTATTGCCTTGGTGACAGGAATAAACAACAGATCATCCAAATTAGTCCATCACTTTAGATGATTATCTAGATGTCTTCACATCTTTTCCTTTTGGCTATAAAAATGTAGTGAATGAAGGAAGACACCAAATCATTATCTAACTCCAATAATACCTTAGGTTAAATCGACTCTAGACAAGGTTAACTAAAGCACAAATCACAAACATTACAAGACATTATTTCAGGGCTGATTCTATATCCCCAGTGGAGTCGTCAGACTGTAGGACACAGAAATTGACGACA
>SKCR01004994.1:0-64631 GCA_019454045.1 Zanthoxylum bungeanum | reverse complement strand
ATTCATATTGACGTTGGTGATCGATGGTAAACACACACGTAACACAAGCGCACGTATCGCTCAAGTAGTATAAAAATATCGATCCCACGATGACTTAATTTCTACTATTGTTATTAATTATTGATTCTATTTATTTACAAGTATCTATTGGGGTGAGAATAGAATGATTTATGATTGGCTGGTTGAATGTGGATTTGCTAATAAATAAATAAAAGAAAATACTAAGAAAAATAAATAAAATACACAAATATCTAGGGTTGTGATTCCACACGATATTATTCTAATGATGACTTGATTTTGTTATATGTGCAATAATTTAGTTTGTTAACCTGGAACATGAAGATATGCAAAAGCCTCTTCCGATGGTTAGATGCAAACACTTAAAGTAACACAATTAACTATATTCCTATGTTTACCAAGAAACTCTGAATTCATTAAGATTAAGTTCCAATTGTGGCTACCTTATCCCGACAAGTATATGTCTATCCTGTAAGGAAATCTACCTAAGGGACATCTACCATAAGGTGAGATCGTGAGCTATTGAGTCTAAAGCTGAAACCTAAAATCTTTTTTCCAAGTTCATTTTAAGTTTACCACATCAATTCTATTGGTGATCAGGCAACAAGAAACATTAAGCTAAAGATTCAATAAACAAGCCTAAAATATTACCCATAATATAATTAAATCAAGTATTAAACTCAAGAATATTGTGCTTCATCACTTCCCTAAATTAAAAATAAAATGATGGGGGGTTAGAGGATCCACCTTTACTATTTCTAGTTTAGAAATCTCCCTTATTATAATATATAAATTTGCATTATATTACCAACCGACCATATAGGCGGTATCATGATTTAATCATGTTATAATTAATTCCAACCGACCATAAAGGTGGTATCCAATTAAGTCAGGTTAAAATTAATTTAATTAAGTCTAACTGACGATAAAGACGGTATCCAATTAATTGTGGATGCTGGTTTTCGCCGAAGTCCACAATCGAGCAAGTTTGAAAGCTAAGACTTATCCCATCAAAGCTTTATACTCTCTAAACACCGGCCACCACCCTCACGGCAGTCAACAGAAGTCAAGGTAACTTCCGACCTTATTCTTCTATTATTTACCGCTCGTCTTCACTACTGACTTGAGCGTCGGAGTGCCTATGGCACCCACCACACCGGTGGGCAGTACTTCCCGCTAATTCTACCTTTGTTTTGCAGGATCGCTAGTGCCCCAACCTAAAAATTCTCGATTGTGGACTTCGATGAAAACCGGCATCCACAATTTGGTGCCCACCATGGGGCCTTAGCGATTCATAGCAAGCAAAATTCGCTCAGACTACGGTCACAAAAAGCACGATTACTTATGGCCTCTACTAATGAACAAACACCAGACCCTGTGGCATCACAATTAGTCATGCTCCAAGAACGGTTACGAACTTTGGAAGAGGAGAACCATATCATGCAAAACTCCAATGCAAACCTGCAGAGACAGTTAGAGCAAATCTCATCGACCTCACAGTTTCGGGACGCTCCAGATCAACCTGGCAACCCAGCGGTCCCGCCCGCGGTTAACGGAGTGACATATGATAACCCAGACTTGCCCCCTCAAAGCTTTCTATTCTATAAACACCGGCCACCACCCTCACGGCAGTCAACAGAAGTGAAGGTAACTTCTGACCTTCTTCTTCTATTATTTACCGCCGTCTTCACTACTGACTTGAGCGTCGGAGTGCCTACAGGGCCCACCACACCGGTGGGCAGTACTTCCCGCTAATTTTACCTTTGTTTTGCAAGATCGATAGTGCCCCAACCTACAAATTCTCGATTGTGGACTTCGGTGAAAACCAGCATCCACATTAAGTCAAGAATTAAGATAATTTATATATTATAATTTAAAGGAGATTATCTAAATTATAATAATAAAAGCTTCACCCTTCCCCGACGGAAATTAACTACAAAACATAAGAGAAAGATAAAATAAATAAACTATTATTACTATTAGAAATAAAAATACATAATTAAAATACTAAAAATAAATACAAACAAGATACAAGCCTTATATCCTTATTAGAAACCTTAAGGAAAGTATGATTTTGGAAAATGAAATCAACTTCTATTTATAGGCAAATTTCAGCCATGCGCATCACGACGCGTGAAGCTTGTGCGTCGCGACACGACATTAATTTCTGACACGTGTACGCGGCTTCACTGATATGCTTACATGTGGCACGCTTATTATGTTGACGTGATGATGACGCACATGCTGACGTGGTGATGACGAGTGTCAGCAACATAGCAATTGAGGCTGACGTCATAATGACGAGTATAGGCAGAATAGTGACTGTGGCGCATCGCGACGCAAAGTGATTGCGCATCGCGACCCGTGAAATTTCAATTTTGCCCTTTTGTCCATTTTTTACCGTTTTAGCCCTAATTTGATTCCATTGAGTCCCAAAACTTTATTTATCTATAAATCACACAAAAATTATCAAAACATTCATAAAACCCAAGAAACTAAACAAAAGATTAGGTCAAATGGGCGGTAAATAGTGATATATTTTCCGTTCATCAGTTGGTGTACCATCTATTAAGAATCTTCGGTGAGTCGTTCAGTGTTTATCCAATATAATCATCTACACGTCTATACGAGTCTCCCAAGACTCATGGTTCATTGTGATAAACCATCGGACTAAGTCTCGATATACGACATGTACTGATCTCAATGGATTTAACTAATCGACATGTGTTAGTAAATCTTGATCATGAACTTTATTTAATAATATATTTCTAGTAGTGACACTTTCCAATATCAATTACAAACTACTTTGTAACTGTAAACTACATTATATATTATCGGGTCTTTGTCTAATATATACATATCACTAAAAATCAGATTTAGTCTCAATCTAATCGTAATTAGATCGAATACGTATATCAAAACAAGAGGTGCAACCATTAAGTAAGTAATATTATGAAAAAATGAATTGTTCGTATTCATGAATCGGACATAAATACGATCCTAGCACCAACCATAACAATTTCTCCCACTTGCTCCATTGCCAATCCACGATATCATATCCACATCTCAATATGTATCGTATCCGCATGGCTCTCAAGAGCTCACCTAGAACTCAAGAGGTAGGCAACAAGAAGTAGGTCCGCTATAACATATTGAGTTTGTCCAACAAACCCAATCGTTTCCCTTAGCCAACATCATTCATATTTTGAAGAACCTAAGTTCTACATCAATATGACTCATATGCGACATCAATATTGTGCTACAGCTACTGAGTTATCCAAGTATTTAGGGATCAAATCTAAAATACTATGCATACAACCGCAAGCACAACACCAATATCAAAACTTCTAATCTATAAGGTCACTATGCAAATTCATAAGTCAATACTTCATAAGTTACATCTAATTCCACTTACATAGTGGAATCATTTGTGACACTCTCACTACATCTTTTCTGACTCATTCATGACGTAGACCGTCTAACATCATAATTAGACTCAAAACTAATCTGACTTAAAACTAATCTGACTCAAATGGTTGCAGACTATATGTTCCGTGAATAAGAAACTCATTCTTAATATCTCAAAGATAACAATGAACATGTTTCAAGATCAATCCCATGGTTTACAGGGTATCAAAATAACCCGTAACAATTATTATTAAATCGATATTTTTAATAACACGTAATATAGTATTCATTATGCCATCATCCTATGATGCATAAGAGTAACTAGACAATATCGAAAAAAGAATCGTCATTTACGAAAGATTAATACTATATATAAGGCACAATAACTGTCAAATGGTTATACTAATTATCACACAGGTAGTCTTGTTGTGTCATTTATTAGTTCATATCTATTGCACGACTATTATGAGTATCTCACAAGTCTCTTAGTTTTATATCATATATAAAAATTTATATCGAATATAGCAGAGATTACCTACACTGCTTTCACGGAGAAAATAAGACCTAGTCAAACCTTTTTACCTCACAAACTTCTCATTATTACCTTAATAATGATAATGTCGTTAAGATATATAACACTAGAAAGAAATTTGTACGCTCCCACTAACCCTTCTATCACATAAGTATTCCCTATACTTTGATAAAATCATACAATCTGACTAATATCAAAATTAGAGAACACAGATTTCCGAAAGGCTAACCCAAGTCTACAATATGCTCTATAAGATAGTATACCAAACTACAATCTTAGTAGAACATAAACTCTAGGGCCATTCCAGAATGAACTCTTCAAACAAAGAAATCACAACTGATCTCTTATCTGAATAAGCCATTTAAAAATACCACTTTGCATTCCTAACTAAAATACAAAGTTTAATATCAATATTAACCAACAGATCTTTAATTGTTCAAACAGTGCGACTAGAGACAAGTTTCCTCAGAATCTACAATAAATTGTCGAGTATGACCTTTCTCATTATCATACTATAAAGGTCAAATTTTTAATAAGCTCACATTGCTTTTGCAGCGCAAACCATTAGCACATTTTATAAAGTATTCATAATGAAAGCTTTTCAAGTTCAAAACTTGATCGTAGTAAGTTGTGAACAATCTTAGATCTATGATTTAATCCTAACGTCCAGAATCGATATCAAATACCGCTTTCACTATAAGTTATATGATATTTTTCTTCAATTAGAAAACAACATAACCATTAAGTATCAAATACTTGAGAATGATTCTAACATCCTATTGGACTTATATGGAAGATGTCTAAGGGTCGTTTCATCTTATTAATTGCGTAGTTCTATAATTTATCACTATTACATTTGACTTCAATAAGTCAAGTCTTTTCTACAATAGTCAGCATTCAATGTTACACACCAAGTAATAAAATAATTTTTATTATTCGGGATCGTGGAAAAGATATTCTATCAAATATAATACAATATTCTATTAAATAGAATAAATAATAAAATTTTACTTGTACCTTCGGAGCACAAGTAATTTCCATCATATAACCATTATATAAAAAGAAAGATTCTAATCTCAAACTTTTAAAGATTCAAATTTTCTACATATACATTTCATATACGTAACTGTAGAAACTAATGGAACTTTAATTAAAATGATGAATTAGTGTTAATGGAGCATATCCCCAAGAGTATTGAATTAATTCGGTAACACTTAATATCAAACGAATCAAATCATATAAGATTCTATTACTTCTACTAACCAATTCCATCATGATGGAATCATGAAAGAATAATATTGAGTAAGAATCACATTCATTGAATAATCTTAGAACTAATTGTCATAAATTCATATGTTTGATTGTATCAAAGGTCTTTGAACAATTCAAAGACTCATAATTAATTTTAAGGATAAAGTTTTCAAAACTTCAGATCGAATATCTTTGAACTAGTCAAAATATTCTATTTGCTTTTCATCAGAACAGATTGAAAGTTCTCAAACCTCTCAAGAAGTTCAATATATGTTCTTTCAGAAACACGTGACTAAATTATGACAATTCATTAACTAAGTTAAGAAATAAAGAAAACTACATTAAGTAATTTTTAATTCATTAAACTATATACATCCAATATATTAGTTTAATAAATCTGTGGTCCAATGACGATCATTGGTTAAATGATATTTTAATCACATTCCCGAATATAATATTCATTAAATTGATAAGGATATGTGATGTGATCTCATATCAGACCATCATTTACCATACATAATAAGCATCTAATACGTATAGTCGCAAGTTCTGATATCAAATATCATACTTAACCGAATAATTTCTTAATGTTTATATCTATGTCAATGACACTACTAGTCGTATTAAAATATATATAACAACTTTTTATAAAGAACCAATAACTATCCAATAGTCGCAAGTTCTGATATCAAATATCAAAACAATCATTAAATAATATTATAAATAACTAGACGGAAGATCTGGTATCTAATACATATAGTTATCGTATTGTGAGAATCGATATATTCTATACACAACTATACACATCTCATTTCTTTAGCTTTATAATTTACCTTCAATTATTCACAACAATTGCAAATAATTGATTAGCAAACTGTGTCAGACACATTACCTCTAAAGGTAACTAAAGCTAAGAAATGTCATTATCAGATAAACAAATACATAATAGGGTTTTCTCAATGCCAGTCAAGAATCTATAGACATGAACTAATTTGTGTCAATTATTACTGCACAAGAAATTATTCTCTCTACAGAATTATATCCTAAAAGGGATATCTATCTAGATTATCTATCGTGACTTAGTAACTAAGTCACTAACCATCTTGATTTTTCAAGAAAATAGGAACAACAGTTCTCGATGGTTTAGACTAATCTAACAATATCTTAGTCTATTTAGTATCTAGAACATGTTCTAGAAAACTGCAACAATGAGTCAAGTCAAAAAACATATATAAAAATATATGAGCAGTGGATTAAAAGTTTAATTCTATATACATAATAGAATAAGAAAAATATACAAGCGGAAATGTTCATAATATTACTCATTGCCTTAGTTATGGATTTTTAACCCAGCAGTGCCTCCCTCTATTTTACGTAATACCATAATCCCCAACTGAAAAATGAGAAATCAATAATTAAATTTAATTCCATAATGGGAAGACCTCATGAATATATTTCGACTCGCAACTTTGGCATGTTCTCGCCTATATATATTCACAGATAGACAACGCATTGTTAGTCACGTCACTATGACTCCAGTTTTGGTTCTGACCATTTCTCGTTGTGACAGCATTGGCATGTTCACAAGAGGTGTATCAATGCTTCACTTGTCAATGACAAACTAAACCTACCGATGTAGTCTTA
Source organism: Zanthoxylum bungeanum (assembly GCA_019454045.1). NCBI lineage: Eukaryota > Viridiplantae > Streptophyta > Magnoliopsida > Sapindales > Rutaceae > Zanthoxylum > Zanthoxylum bungeanum. Next base: position 57,778 of record SKCR01004994.1, on the reverse strand, counting down.
ACAGCTTTGGCATGTTCAGGAATCTATTTTCACTTGAATTTTTCTAATATCAAATATATATTTGGTACAAATAAATTTTCATCAATTATACCCTCACAACTTTGGCACGTTCTCGGATATAGCCACAAAAATTTATTTATATCCATATTGACAAGACAAACCAAGAAACAAGTATCTCAATACTAGTTACTTTAAAACCTAATTAAGCGGGGATATTACATAAAATGCATACATCTTTATTTAATCCAATTAAATAACATATGCATGCATCAAGTAAATATTAGACTAAATATCATATTTTAAAGGGCTAATCATATCATGGGTCTAGAATCAGACTCGCTCTAATACCATTTTTATTGGGGTTTTGAACGGATTACCCGGGTAACTCAGCAAAATGCGAGAAAATCAAATTTTCTGATTTCTTTAATTTTTCTTGGGTAATTAAAATAAACTAATTTATTTTAATCACTCAATACTAAAAAAAAAGAATATTTAACCCATAAATCATAATTTCAGTAAATCACCGTAAAGCTCCAAAACTTTCCATTTTAATCATTTTAGTCTAAGTGATTTCCAATCACAACCAAAATGATTTGTACACCAAATATACATAATTCTGGAAAATTTTCCAGATTTTTCCTTAATTACGGAAAAGCCCAAACCTTTTATCTTTTGATCATTTTTGTCCTAAATTATCAAATACAAATTTAGGTGATATCCAATCACAAACAAAATAATTTTTATATCTTATATACAGTAAAAAATAGCCCAATTTTTTTCTAGATTTTTCCTAAATTTTTGTGAGGTCCCAATACTTTACATTTTGATCATTTTGGTCCTAATTTGTCAAATACAAGATTAGGTGATATCCAATCACTACAAAATAATTTATACATCTCATATATATCAAAATACAACATATTTATGAAAGGCCCCAATTTTGGTTGAGGTTATAAACCCTAATTTCTCAAATTAATCAAATTGATAAAATTAGCCAAAATTAACAAAATCCAATTCTTTAACTTAATCTCTACAACACCAAACAAGTCTCGCCACTTTGAAACAACTCAAAAATAATTTTAGGTCATCAATGAATAGACTAACAACTCTATAATGGCAACATGATCATCAAATGACCAAAAGAAAGCTTACTAACTCCTTAATGGCTTTCTTTGAACATCATACATGCATATACCCTTCATTCAAGCTTTCAAACCACTTATTACAAGATCAAGAGAGTAGAAAAAATATGTAACCAAATTATGTTGAAGCTAAGAACCCTAGAAAATTTTTCTAGTTGAAGAAAAGTTGAAAATTTTACTTTATCATCAAGTTTTCTTCAAATCTTTCTCAAGCTCTTCACTTTTTTCTCTCAACCCTTTTTCTTGTAATATTTGGAAGCTTAGCAAAGGTTGAAGCAAATGAAAAAAAAATATCATTTATATATTATTAGGGTTGGGCGAAATTGGCTTAAATAAAAGAAATGGATATTTACAATTTTAATCAAATTAAAACAAATATCAAATAAATCAAACTCAATTTGACAACAATTTCTTTTAATATAAAGTCAAAAATTTACATTGCAAAATCATTCCTAACTGTATCATAATGATATATATTTATATTTTAATTATCTAAAAATTAAATAAATAATTAATTAATTAAATACAAATATCTCAAATATATGTATTATATTTACGTTAAATAATCCAAAAATATATATTAATGATATATGTCAAATAACTTAATTTGACAATTAATTAATGTGTATTTAATAATATCATTTATTAAATACAAATATGTAACCAAATTATGTATTTAATATATGATATTATTAAATACAAATACACATTAATTAGGAAATAACAAATCGACCCCTAAAACATGTATCTTTCGTCTAACCGTTAAATAATTTATAAATAATCACCATGATTCATAAATATTGCCCTAGTACTATACGGGTATATTTCATTAGTGAGACTCTATAGGTTCAGGCATATCCATCACGAAATCCAATTTCGTGTCTATAATCTACCCACCCGTAAATTATGATGACCACAGATAAACTCATTGAACCATACAAGTTGAGGTCATTGCATACATATAATCTCTCCTTCATAGGTATTCGGATTATCCCAGAGATATAGATATAAACTTCAAATCTCTATAGGTATAATCTTGTCGAAGTATCTATTAGCAATCTCTAAATAACACTCGGAACTTACTTCCAAAGTATACCACGCCATGGATTTAACAGATTGCTAATCACATATGGACTACATATGCTCTGTAAACAGAACTGACAGATCCTATCTTGACACAAACAGAATATCCTAAGGATCGGTCAACACCCAGAGAACAGGTGGAGGTCTGATCTAAATAGATCTGTGACGTGATTTCCATCAAAGTGTGGAGACTGTCTCATTTATCCACAGTGGTATCTCAAGTCTAATGACCACAATGCTACTCAATCCCGTGAAGATTCTTATTGACATTGTTGTACCATATATTAAGAATCTTCGGTGAGTCGTTTAGTGTTTATCCAATATAAACACATACACATCTATATAAGTCTCTCAAGACTCATGGTTCATTGTGATAAACCATCGGACCACCAAGTCTCGATATACGAGATGTACTGGTCTCAACGGATTTAACTAACCAACCCGTGTTAGTAAATCTTGACCAGGAACTTTATTTGATAATATATTTCTAGTAGTGACACTTCTCAATATCAATTACAAACTACTTTGTAACTACACACTACATTATATATTATCAAGTCTTTGTCTAATATATACATATCACTAAATCAGATTTAGTCTCAATCTAATCTTAATTTAATCGAATACGTATATAAAAATAAGAGGTGCAACCATTAAGTAAGTAATATTATGGAAAAGGGAATTGTCTGTATTCATGAATCAGACATAAATACGATCCGGATTGGCGCTCCGAACACCAACCTAATAGTGAGGATTTTCCAGATGTGGTCATTCATCAGAAAATGTGGCTAGAAGATGACGGACAAGTCTATTTCCATCTCTACTCAATTTCTCTCTCTATTGTATTTTGTATTTTCTCTCTACTAGTTTCGAATCTCTCTCTCTCACTAATCTCTGGAAATAGCTTCAATAAATTGTTCACCTTCTATTTTCTCACGTTAAGCACAAACAAAGAAAAACTAGGATTGGTTTTCATTTTATAATGCAACATCAGTGTTGAAGTTATATTAGGTTTGTGTGTGGTGGCTGATTTTTTGAGAAAATGAGAAGACGTGTTTGAGAGTATGAGTGTTAGGGGATAAAGAAAACAAAATCAAATAATATAAAAGAACGAATATTACAATTTACTTATAAAGATATAACTTTTCTACTCGAGTTATTATAACACCCCGGTAATTCTGACATTTGTGTTTATTCTATGGTTCTGACCATATGCGGAAATTAACATAATATTTTAAGATAAGTCATAAATATTGTTTCTATGGATTAATTAAATTCACAAACACCCTTAAATCTAACAATTATAAATCAACACAAATAAAATTTGTGCGAGTAAAAAACCACTTCTGGTATCTCGGCTACCAGCCCAAATCCACTATAAAGAGAAAAATTTATAGTGATGGTAAAAGACCTATAGTGGCAACTCCACCGACTCTAGTACCTCTATATTGCAAGAACTCGAAGAACTCATCGAGCCCGTACCCTACGATTTTCTTTAAAACCTCTGAAGTCTTTTAGCGGATCAACTCTTCAAACTCTAAATGTTGAAACTCCGACTGCAAATCTTCCTCCTCAAAACTCTGAAGGTTAAGAAGTTGGGTTTGGTTGTGTTGAATGTTATTAAAGATTGAATCTCACCAAAACAGCAAAGACAAAAGAATTAGACGTCTTCAATGTGAGAAACAAATAAGGTTGAAAGCTAAGAATGTTTTTGGCTCAAAGGAATTGTGTTTGAAGATGGCTCAATTTTTTTTTTTATATAGGTAGGGTAGGTTAGCTAATGTTATTTTGGCTTTAAAACATGTCAAAATATCCTACTTAGGCATGGGCATTCGAATTCACTTCAAACGCAAAGTTTCTGCTTAAAAACGTTCGAACGCAAATATGAATGCCACACGAACACGAATCACGGATTGGTTTTCAGGAGTAACTTAAAATGCTTGTCACTTTCTCGTCATTTGGAAAATCATGCATTCTTTATATATACGAGATCCTCTTCGAGTCTAATTTCTAATGCAACTGACCTCATTTTAATTTGAGCTCTAAATCTTTTGAAATATTCAAAAGAGTTAACATCGTTAGGATAACTCCATTAGATTTTGTCCAAGTACTTTTCCAATTGCTTTGAGATCTTCAAGACTTATTACAACTCAATTGAACATGTTTTGTTACGGATATTGCCAATAAAAATAGAACTAACACTGATGACCACTTTATTTTAGGTGGCATAAACCATGATATAAATCATGTTCATGGGTGTATATACTCACCGATTACCTTTCAAACATTTGATAAATCAATTACAGTTCCGATTCAAAATTTATTTTATGCTCTACTCCGTACAACCCTTAGTATCTGAGCCATAACCTTTTCATAGGACCTCTAATTTTTATGAATTTTATATCATTAGAAATCTAAGACTGATACCTACAACTTCAGTGTTGAAATATTTCCTAAATTCAGAACCGAACAAGGTAAAAAATACAGCTAAAAAATTCAGATGAATAGTATTCGAGGACTGATCTAGATGATTCTCAAGTTTATGATTTTCTTATCATTAAATCATTACACAAATCATCCCCTAGTATAAATATGAGGCATTATTTATTCATCCCTAAAATTGGAAAAGAAAAAGAAAAAGTGAAGGGGAAAAGAAGAAATAAAGAATGGAACTATTTTCTTACCAAATTTAAAGATTAAGCAAATACGAATCAACTTACAACAAGCTAAAAAGAGGGATAGCAAGCTTATAAGACTTGATTGGTGAAGGAAATCAAGAGAGTTGAGGTAAGGAAATCTTAACCCCAAAACTTGGTGTAGGAAACGCTTTCCCCGCGCGGCGGAAGCGTCTTAGGCATCTGGATCAGACTTGAAAAAATTTTATGCCTTCTTCTGTGAATGCAGAATCTAACCAGCGAATATACTAAATTTTTGCTACTGTTTTTGACAAAATTTCTGCCCCGAAACATCCCCCGATCAGCCCCTGAACAACAGCTCAAAATCGGACTGTTTTAGCACCCGATATGCTCCCAATGCACTGCAGAATCAGCCCCTGAAATGCGTGGGCTAAGGGTGTGTTTTGATTATGATTTTTCACATGAAAACAGCCCCAACACAGCCCTAAAACAACAAAAAATATTCCCCAAAAATTCTGGATTAAAACGAAACCAAACTGAGTTCCATTTCACCAAGACAAGGGGCGGCAATGAGCAAAACCAAGGCTCAATGTCGTGACAAGAAGAGGATGATTTGTTCGACACCACAAAGTCTTCCGTGCTATGACTCGTTACCAATGAATACTTGTGTGGGCAAGACTCACAAAATAAATCCCTAAATGTTTTAGAGATTTAATCACACTCAATATATTTTTCTTTGTCTTCCTTTTAGTTTTTTCAACTTTTGAGAGAATGGAGAAGATGAAAAAATGTGGCTAGGGTTGCAAGTGAAAGAGTTACCCAAAAAACAAAATCAAAATCCTTTTTATACTTAGGGTTTTATTTTACAAAATAAAATAAACCCTACATTTCCCACCATGTGCAAAAGTCGGCCATGGCTTTATTTTTTCATTAATTTTGTAACAATTATATTAACTTTCCATAAAGGAAATATATGTTACAAAATTGAATATGTGACATCCAATTAAATGGTCTAACATCCAATTAATGGTCTAACTTCCAAAATAATGCCAAGGGTTTCCAAAACCCAAAATTTGGGAATTCCAACTTTAGCCTTCATTTAAATTATATCATATATAATTTAATTATTAATAATAAATAATTATCATATAATCATTTATTATATAAATCATATATTAACTTTTAATATATAGTTCCAAGTGTGACAAATAATATTATTAATAATATTAATAATATTTATACTTATGTGAGTATATAATTGAACCATCCAATTATATTAAATCCGCTACAGTAAATCGAGCTAGCACGGGGACAAATGGATCTACGGTTCTGAGCTCCAATAATCTTGAAATATTAATTAAGCTCTTAATCAATATTCTGAATTATTAACTCCGAGTTATTCCACTAAAAACCCGAAGTTGCACTCTCGTTGCCGCAGATGATATATTAAGTCGAACCAAGTCGGTGTCCATCGATATAGTCACAACATATGAATTGACTCTTCACGAGTATCTCGTAATTAGAGCTGGGTCATAATGTCTGTTATATCTCTCTAATTATTTTTACCTTAAGTAATTATTTTTACCTTAAGTACCATTGATTCTCTAATGAACGATTTATTCATAATCATTATGAATTTTAATCTTTCTATTCGTAATAGAAAGACTTGAGCGCTCAAATCGTTCAAGCACTGAGTCAACCCTTAATAAAGATACCCATCTACTTCTCGCAAGAAGGATTGAACTCCATGTCTATGTAAAACGTTCTCAGCTACACAACAGACCATGCCCCCAAAGTACTTAGCTATTGGTCGGGATTGCTACACCAACCTCACCTTTGTAAATCAAATGACATAGCTTACCCTGCAGGAGTTTGTATCGCACTTAGGATTAAGATCAATCCATATATGACCATCTAGTAGATCGAAATGAGTTTCTTTGTTTAACGGATATTATAAAAATATCATTTCCATTTAGGTCCAGTCCTATATGATCGCATCATACAAGGTGCCTCTATTCTCATGTCTCTACATGGACGATCCCGGATCAAGGTCACCATACAAATATAGAATGGACCACAGTTATAGATAAACCAAAAATAAAGTACCCACTTTGTTTGCTCTCTATGGACTATTTAAGATTACTAATTTCAGACTTAAATCCTCTTGTGTATGACACTCATAAACTAAGTCTGAAGGCACATACGTAATCTAGAGTATTCAACATGATTTATAATATGTGAAAATTAAACAAACACTTTGATAAATGAATAATGCATCGATTTATTTCAAAACACATAAAATCGTTTACATCACATGTAGCTCTAGGGCATACATCCCAAAAATCTCCCACTTGCATTAGAGAAAATGGGACATGTCACGTAATCCCAGACTATCTAGGTGACCTTCAAACACTTTAGCCGACAAGGTCTTTGTAAACAGATCAACCAGGTTCTCTGCTGATGCAATCTTTGTGACGGTGACGTCTCCTCTCTACACTATCCCCCTGATGATATGATATTTCCTCTCTATATGTTTTCCCCCCTCTTGTGGCTTCTTGGTTCTTTGAAGTTTTCCACTGCACCATTATTATCGCAATAGAGTGTGAGTAATTTATCCATATTTGGAACAACTTCCAGATCTCCCAAGAATTTACGGAGCTAGACTGCTTCCTTAGCTGCTTTACAAGCTGCTACATATTCAGCCTCCATGGTGGAGTCAGCAATGCAAGATTACTTTATACTCTGCCATACTATAGCCCCACCACCTAGGGTAAACACTGATCCAGATGTTGATTTCCTAGAATCGACATCTGTTTGAAAATCAGAGTCTGTATATCCCTTTAGGATCATATCCTCACCGAAATACACAAGCATATAATCTCTCGTTCTCTTAAGGTACTTGAGAATGTATTTCACAGCCACTCAGTGATCCAATCATGGGTTCGACTGAAACCCACTGACTACTCTCATTGTAAAACAGATGTCATGTCTCGTGTATAACATAGCATACATGAGACTACCAACTGCCGAGGCATAAGAGATATGTCTCATTTCATCAACATCTTGAGGTGTCTTAAGAGACTGTTCCTTTGACAAATGAATTCTATATCGATAAGGCATATTTCCTTTCTTGTAATTCTGCATCCCAAATCGCACAAGGATCTTGTCGATATAAGATACCTGAGACATAGCTAACAGTCGTTTCTTGCGATCCCAAAATATCTGAATCCCAATAACATAATTGGCATCTCCCAAATCTTTCATTTCGAATTGGTTAGCTAGCCAGGTTTTCACATCCGATAATATCTTTACATCATTCCCAATGAGTAAAATATCATCGACGTATAAAACAAGAAAAACCATATTCCCGTCATTGCGCGCTTGTATACACAATGCTCATCAACATTCTGCTCAAAGTCATAAGACTTGATCGTGGTATCAAATCTTATATTCCAAGACCGAGATGCCTGCTTAAGTTCATAAATGGACCTTTACAGCTTGCAAACCTTTTACTCTTGACCTTGGGCTATGAACCACTCTGGTTGTATCATATAGATACTCTCATCAAGATTGTCATTCAAGAATGCAGTCTTGACATCCATTTGCCAAATTTCATATTCATAATATGTGACAATGGATAGAAGAGTGTGGATGGATTTAAGCATGGCTACAGGTGAGAAAGTTTTCTCATGGTCAACTCTATCTTTCTAGGTATAACCCTTGGCCACTAGTCTAGCCTTGAAGGTCTATACCTTTCTATCTGATCCATTTTTCCTCTTTTAGATCCATTTGCAACCTATGGGTTTCACCCCATCAGGTTGGTCTACAAGTTCCCATACTGAGTTAGAGTACATGGACTTCATCTCTAGGTTCATGGCTTTGAGCTATTCCTCTTTGTCAGAATCATCCATTGCACTATGATAGGTCAATGGATCATCTATACCATCGCTAGATGCGACAACTTGTGCCTCTCCAACCCCAAGGTAGCGATCAGGTTGTCGTACAACCCACCCACTACGTCTAGGTGGTAGATCATTCTGATGAACTTGCATCTGACTCTCAGATATCGAAGGTGGTATGTATTTGTCAACTGTCATTGAAGATGGTGTGCTGGTCAAACCAGCAAGTAACTCATCGAGTAACACCTTACTCTGAGGCTTGAACTCTCTCATATAGCCCTCCTCTAGAAACGTAGCATTTGTCTATACAAATACTTTGTTATCATTAAGACTATAGAAGAATCCACCCATAGTCTCCTTAGGATAGCCTACAAATAGGCACACCTAAGAACGTGGCTCCAACTTTGTAGTTTTATTCTTCAACACATGTGCTGGACACCTCAATATACGGAAATATCGTAAACTAGTTTTACGACCATTCCACAACTCTAAAGGAGCATCAGGAACAGACTTAGATGGAACTATATTAAAGATATGCATTGCAGTTTGCGGTACATATCCCCAGAATGACCTAGGTAGTGAGCTATAACTAAACATAGATCTCATCATGTATAGTAAGGTCTGATTTCTCCTCTCTGCAACACCATTTTGCTGTGGCGTAGGCCTTGTGAGCTGGGATATTATCTCATGCTCAACTAAGAATTCCTTGAAATCTTTGTCGAGGTATTCTCCTACATGGTCTGATCGTAGAGTTTTGATTGTCTTACCTAATTGGTTCTCAACCTCAACACGATACTCTTTAAACTTTTCAAAGGTATCTGATTTGTGATGCATTAGGTAAACATACCCATATCTAAAATAATCGCCAATGAATATGATGAAGTATTCATAACCACTTCAGGCTTTTACATTCATCACTCTGCAAACGTCCGAATGTATTAGCTTAAGTGGTTGACTGGCTCTTATATCTTTTCCAGTAAAAGGTCTCTTGGTCATCTTTCCTTCTAAACATGATTTGAAGACTGGTAAAGTTCTGAGCTTTAACTGGTTTAAGGCTCCATTCTTTATCAATATGTCTATCCAGTCAAGGTTGATATGACCAAGTCTAAGATGCCATAGATATGTGTCATCATGAGAAATCTTTGGCCGTTTAGTTTTAGGTTTCTCAACCTTAAACATTTCAGCGTTGAGCGGTGACCTATGTGTTAACGGTCTTAACACATACAAGTTATTTTATGAGTCTCATGTGCATATAGTTAATCCATTTATACCAATAATAACCAAATTACTATTAAAAGAAACTGAATAACCATCATCCAAAAGTTTAGAAACAGAAATCAAATTCCTGTGAAAACCAGGAATGAATAACATATTGTTTAAATTCAAATAACTATTATTTATGAAATTTAAACTAGAAACTCCCACTGATCTTGCTGAAACGGCATCCCATGTCCCGACCCTCATGGTGTAGTCACTTTCAGCAAGGTCCCTCCATGAATCAAGTAGCTACAAAGAAGAACAAACATGGTTAGTGGCTCTAGAATCAATAATCCAAGCGGATTTATCATCCTCCACTAATAGAGATTCAATAACGAGTAAATCATATTTACATTTGGTGATCACAAATGGACCTGACCACCGTGATTTTGGCTTCCATGGGAAGAATTTCACCATTGATTTGTTTAACAGTACCTTCTGCCCTGGTTCCAGTTGTATGCGCACTAACTTCTCATCATGTCTCTTCTTGCCCTTTTCTTTGTACAATTTGGCATCCTCAAAAGGCTGATTGTGAAATTCCTCCAATTCGTTGAGTTGGTGGAACTTTTTCTCTTATGTTGCTTGTAGTGCAAGAATTGGCTCATTCAGTACAAAAGACGCTTTATCTTTAAGCTCCACAGGCAATTGACATGTTTTAAGTTTGTCAGTAGAACTTTGCATTGCATTGGAGTTCTGAATGGTACTATGTATCACATCGAGTCTGAAACATTCCTCATTCTTTTCATCATCTGGGAAATTCATGGCCTTGAAAACATTGAATGTTACTTCTTGGTCCTGTACCATCATGGTTAATTCTCCTTTTTGTACATCAATAATGGTTCGACCTGTAGCCAAGAATGGTCTCCCAAGGATGATTGGTACGTCTGCGTCTTCCTCCATATCAAGGACAATAAAATCTGCTGGGAAAATGAATTTGTCAACCTTGACCAGCACATCCTCAACTACGCCTCTCGAAAATACGAGCGTTCTATCAGCAAGTTGTAGTGAGACTGAAGTTGGCATTGTTTCTCCAATCTGCAGTTTCCTGAAAATAGAAAAAGGCATCAAGTTAACACTAGCACCTAAATCACACAGAGCCTTACCAAAGTTATGTTCTCCTATGACGCAAGGAACAGTGAAACTGCCAGGATCTTTCAACTTCGGGGGAAGTTTCCTCTGAATGATGGCACTGCATTCTTCTGTTAATGCTACTGTCTCGTAATCTCCCAATCTCCGTTTTCATGAAAGAATATCTTTCATGAATTTGGCATAAGTGGGCATTTGTTCCAACGCTTCTGCAAATGGAATGTTGATATGCAGCTTTTTGAAGATCTCCAGGAACCGAGAAAACTTCTTGTCCAATTTGTTCTTCTGAAGACGTTGAGGAAAATGTGGAGGTGGAGTGATCTGTTCTTTTTCCTTTGCTTCTTTTTCCTCCATCTGTTGCTTTGTTTCTTTTGGAACTTCCTCAGCAGCTGTTTTGGCTCCAACATCTTTGTTGATTTCAGTACCGCTTTTTAACATGATGGCATGACATTGCTCATTCCCCATGTTTCTTAGATTTGGCTCTGTGTTGCTAGAAAGGGTACATGGCGGTCTGTAACTCTGAGCATTTTCCAGTTGTCCCATTTGATTCTCCAGTGCTTTAATAGAAGCAGATTGACTTTGAATTAATGCTGCTTGGGATTGAAACATAGCATCATATCTTGCTGCGTGAGAGTCGTGTTTTGCTTCTATCTTTTTCAAGTGGGTCAACACTTCTGTTATTCCTGGTTCATTTGCTTGCTCTTGGCTTTTGTTCTGTTGCTGGAATTCAGGTGGATAGTTCTGTTGTTGGCCTGAATTGTTGCTCCATGAAAAATTGGGATGATTCCTCCACCCTGGGTTGTAGGTGTTGGAATATGGATTGTTCCCCTATATGTTGAAATTGTTGACAAAATTCATTGTCTCTTCCTGCTGAACTGGTTCTGGTGCTCCTTTATATGATGAACTTGTGGATCCACCATTAACCTTCATGTTAAGAGTTTCCAGATTTTTGCAAATCATATCCAGCTTGACATTCAGTGCTGTGTTGGCTCCAACTTCATAAATTCCTGCGATTCTTTGGATCATGCTCCTTTCTGTTGGCCACAAGGAATTGTTGTTGGCCATTTCTTCGATTAGGTCCCAGGCTTGATCTTCTCCTTTTGCCATCAAGTCTCCTTCAGCAGCAGCATCGATTGTGGTTCTCATTATTTCAGAAAGTCCATTGTAGAAGGTCTGAACTTGTAGCCACTTTGGAATCTCATGGTGAGGACATTTTCGGAGTAAATCTTTGTACCTTTCCCAAGCTTCGCAGAGGGATTCTGAATCTTGTTGTACAAAGGATGTGATGTCATTCCTCAATTTTTCGGTTCTGGCTGGTGGAAAGTACTTTGCAAGAAATTTGGTGGCTAAAGTGTTCCAAGTTGTGATAGAACCTGCTGGTAGTGAATGTAGCCAAGCTTTAGCTCTGTCTTTCAGGGAATATGGAAAAACTCGCAGTCTCATTGCTTCTTCTGATGCTCTGTTGTAGTTAAAAGTGCCGCAAACTTCCAGGAAGTTGCTGATGTGGGAATTAGGATCTTCAGTTGCATTCCCCCCGAACTGAACTGACTGCTGAATCATCTGAATGCATGTTTTGATGTCACACGCATTTGCTGGTAAGGGAGGAAGTACAATACAGGAAATGAGTCTGTCGACCACCGGAATGGTTCTGTCTCGAATGGGAATTGGTGGTGCAACCTCCAACGGTTCAGGTTCCATGTTGACTAAAGCTTCTTGGCATTCTCGCCTTTCCCTTCTCAACTGTCTGATGGTTCTTTCAATTTCTGGGTCAAGCGATCGGAGTTCAAAGCTTCTGGTTCGTCTCATGTAGTTTCTGAGAACCTGAAACACAAGAAAACAAAAACAATAAGGAAAAAGAAATTAGATACAAGTAACGTATCTAACCCCTAAATTAATAGTGAAAGATAAATAAGTCCCCGGCAACGGCGCCAAAAACTTGACCGGCGTAAACACACACGTATAACGCAAGCGCACGTATCGTTCAAGTAGTATAAAAATATCGATCCCACGAGGACTTAATATCTAATCTATTAATTTTATGAGGTCAAATGATTACTAGTATCTAACAGGTTGTTTGATTGATTTGAAATGGTGACGATTCTAAATTTAAAAACAAGTAAATAACATTGTTCGAAAGTAGATTTTAAGAAATTTAATATTAAAAATTATCTAGGGTTGTGATTTCTTCCAATATCATTTTAAAGATGAAGTGGTTATCTTAAAGTTGGGTAATATATTGATTTATTAACCTGGAACACTAAATTATGTGAAAGCCTCTGTCGATGGTCAGACACAAATACCCAGTTTAACCCAATTGAACCATATGTCTATGTCAACCAAATTATCTGGATTCATTAAGTTTAAGTTCCAATTATGGCTACCCCCCCGCCCGACAGGTATATTCTTATCCTGTAAGGAAATCTATTAAAGGGTTATCTATCCTCAAGGAAGATCGTGGGCTATTAAGTCTAAGGTCTTAAACCTAAAATCCCTATGTCTAGTTCATTTTAGATTTACCAGTTCAATTTTATTAATGGCCAGTTAATAAAAAGCATTAGGATTAAGACTCAATAAATAAACTTTTATATTACCCAAACTATAATTTAACCCCTTATAAACCGTTGATATTGGATTTCATCACAACCCCAGATAACTGGCTTAGTTACGACACATATTTACAGGTAGTAAAAACTTGAAAATAAAAGACATAAAGCAAAAATGCGGTAAAGTAAATACTGAAAAGTAAATTACAATAAAATAAAATGCTAAGGTAAAAGGAATTACTTTTACTACTACTAATTTAGATATCTCCCATAATATAATATATAAACTTGTGATAACATTACCAACCAGCCATATAGGCGGTAACCTGATTAAGTCAAATTAAGTCCAACCGGCCATTAAGGCGGTAAAAAGATTTGTCCATGAACCTTCCATATAGGCGGTAAGAAAGTTTAATTACCAACCGACCAATCTGGCGGTATCCTTGATTAGTCAGGTTAAAACCAGATTAAAATGAATTACCAACCGACCAATATAGCGGTATCCTTTTTAAGTCAATATTTTAAATAGTGAATATATTATATTTAAGGGAGATTAATCTAAATAGCAATAGTAAAAGAATTACCTTTCACCCTAGCTGGGGAAGTTACCTCCTCATTACTGAAAAATAAAAACTGAAAAATTAAAGAAAGAAAAGTACTGTGCGTAAAAGTAAATTGCGGAAAGTAAAAACTGAAAAGTAAAGAAAAGAAAGTGTGAAACTGAAAATTAATTACTAAAAACTAAAAATAAACAAACTAGATACAATCTTATTATTTATTCATTAAGAATTTCAAAGAAGAAAGTATGAATTTTACAAATGAAATGGCTTGGTATTTATAGGCAAAATTTTGCCACCATCAAATCATCCATCAAATTCTCCACCAAATCCATTATTAATTTCTCCACTAATTACTCCACCAAATCCATAATTGCTCCACTAATTGCTTATCTTGTTTGGTGTTGATTTGATAATTTTTATTAATTATTAATTAATTAATATTTTGCTTTGAAAATGATTGATAATGACTTTTAATAATTATACTCCACACACTTCTGGATGGTTCATCAATTTCGGTCATGAAATCATCAGAATTCGAAAATATTTTCTCTTTAAAAGTTGTAGATCTTTGAGTCTTCTTTAATCTGGAACTTGAATCAGCTCAATCCGATATCTGAGTAAAAAGTTATGCCCAAAATACGACAGATGCACAAAACTGGAATTTCCAAAACTGCACTTCGTCAAAACGCCCTTTCAAGTTTCCAATCTCCAAAATTAATATATCAAGTCCAATAATTGCCCTTATTTGATCCACATTTCGTCCTAAATGATTTCATTGAGTCCCGATATTATTTTATCTGCAAAATAAAATAAAACATATCAAAACGTACATCAAACCCGAGAAACTAAACAAAATATTAAGTAAAAGGGGCAGTAAATATTGATATATTTTCCGCTCATCATCTATGTCAACCAAGTTACCTGAACTCATTAAGATTAAGTTCCAATTGTGGTTACCCCCGCCCGACAAGTATATGTCTATCTTGTAAGGAAATCTATTAAAAGATTATTTATCCTCAAGGAATATCGTGAGCTATTAAGTCTAAGGCTAAAACTTAAAATTACTTTGTCAAGTTTATTTTAAGTTTACCAAATCAAGCTTATTAATGGCCAGTTAACAAGAAGCATTAAGACTAAGACTAAATAAATAAACATTTATATTACCCAAACCGTAAAATAACCCCTTATAAACCAATGATATTGGAAATCATCACAACCCCAGATAACGGGCTTAGTTACAACACATATCTAAGGCTAGTAAAAGCTTAAATAAAATAAAATACATAAAGTAAAGGCTGGAAATTAAAAACGTAAATAAAACAATAAAGAAAATGCTGGGGGTTATAAGATTCACTTTTAATATTTCAAAATTAGAAATCTCCTTTATTCTCAATGTTTACCGATTAATTAACCAGACCATAAAGGCGATAATTTCATTTGTCTCAATTAAATCCAACCGACCATATAGGCGCTAACAAGGTTATTACCTCAACCGACCATATAGGCGGTAATAAGGTTATTACCTAAACTGATCATATAGGCGAAAACTATGTCTGAAATGTAAAACCGACCATATAGGCGGTAAATAAGGTTGTCACCTAAACCGGCCATATAGGCGGTAGCTAATTAATCCAAATTTTAATCAAAATAATGGAGATTAATCTAATTCATTATATTAAAAGTCTCACATTTTCACCCTAGCAAAATGAGATTACATGCTCATGTTGTAAATGAAAACACACAAAATTTTATTAATTAAATAAAAATAAAATACAAGAAAACTTAAATAAATATACAAGACATTTTCCTTTAGGTTTTCATGGAGAAATTCCCCCAAAGAAAGCATGAAAATTTACAAAGTTTAGCTTGGTATTTATAGGAAAATCTAAAGGCTTCCACCAATTTCTCCACCAATTGCTCCACCAAACATGGCACCAAACATGACACCAAACATGGCACCAAATCCATATTTAGTGGAAGTTTGACAATTTTTATTTTTTATTTTTTATTTTATTTATTTTATATTTTGAAAATGACTATAGTAATTACACAAATTACACTGGATTATTCATCAATTTCGGTCTTGCAAACTTCAGAATTCAAAAATATTTAAAATTTCAAAGTTCTTTGTGTCTTCTTTAATCTGGAACTTGAATCAGCTCAATCGGATATCGGATGAAAAATTTATGGCCAAAATACCAAACTTGCGCAAAATTGGAATTTAGGACTGCACTTCGTGACGCGTATAGTAAATTTTCGTTTTTGCCATTTTTTGCTCCGGATTTCATCGTTTTAGCCTCGAGTTAATTCCATTAAGTCTTGATACTTTATTTATCTGCAAAACACATAAAAACACATCAAAATATTCATCAAACCCGAGAAACTAAACAAAATATTAGGTAAAAGGGGTGGTAAATATTGATATATTTTCGCTCATCACTTCACAGACCAAGATAGCGTTCATGTTACTTTTACACTTAATATAGCTTTCTCCTGTTAATTTATCGTTTGACAGTATGGAAATAATTGGAGAAACCATGGCTGAAAAATACATTTAACATCCATTCATCGCATATTAAAATCATCAAATAATTTTGACATAAAATTAAACATGATGCATGAACCATGAATAATGAATTAGAAACCTAAGAGAATTACTATGCCACGGAAATCTATCATCCCATAAGTAAGTGTCGCCATAGGGTAGGTCAATTACTTGCATGATAAATTGAGACAATCTCTGTCGATTTAATATATGCGGGAATAACTCTTATTCCTATATTAAACAACTATCGTCTCATTCGATCAAGGAATTTTATTAACAGTTAATTATTCCTCTGTGAGATAGACCCACCGTTTTGGGATTCTTGGACTTAACGAGTGAAGTGTCGCCGTAGGGTAGGTCAATTCACAAGATACATCTAGAATCTCTATCCTCTCGGAACCCAAATATGATATTGACCCAAAATGGACATCATCTGTAGGGGACGAAAGTAAAGACGTCTCGATGCGCCTTTTGAATCTCACGTTTTGAGACTAACAACGGAGATCGTGGGATATACTGCGTATATCTCTCTCCCACTCACTGTTTTAAAAGAAAGGTTTCTATTTATAAAATATCTAATATTTTATTTTAACTAGGGTGGATAAAATTATGGCAGCTAAATCATAACTATTATTAACACTAGTTCAACATTAGTGACCTAACCAATTTCAACTCTTAAAATTTATATCACTAATTTTCCATTAGTCTCTAATAACAGTATTACTCAATTAAACTAATTTAATTAGAGTGGTATTAGTGACCTATTATATTTTAACTCTTAAAATATTAGAACACTAATAGGTTTAAAATTTTAGAATCCTAAAAGGTCAAAATTTATATTAAATTATTTAATTAGTCTTAGTGCGTTATGAAATCCAATGGTACATGGAATTGTATCCCGAATGCATACCATATTACCGTCCATTCGGATTCAGCTATGGAATTTATATCTGGGTTTCCATCCTATATACCAATGAAATTTACTATGCACTAATTAAGCCCTATATATTAGAATTCAAATTTTAAACCATAAATCCAATTAATTTATTTTCATGTATATCATATTCTAATTTAAACAATTTAAATTACATAAATTTATATTTTATATCTATAATGATAATGCATCTAAAAACATGTTATGGCATGTAAAATGCAAGAGTGGGCACCCTAAGCTATATGACATGTTATTCAAACAATTCGAAATAAACATACATATAACATAAAATTATTTTGCATTAACCGGGCTCTTATTTTTCCTATACTAATCTAATTAGTACATCAAATATACCAAGGCATCTCTTGGTCTTCAAATCATGCTTCAAGCTAGCGTTGGCTCATTTTGCGACTTCGGTGCTCCAAATTACAAAAATTGAAATTTTACATTGAAAAATAAAATCACAACAATTGTGAACAATGGTCTTATGGTCTTACATCCCAAAAACAAAACCAACTACAAAAATAAGAGCCAGAAAAATTTACGACCAATGCAAAATCCATTCATCACATGAAATAATAATAAACATTCATCACATGATATTATTTTGTGCCCACTCATATAAACATGCATATCATATTTAAAACTCATATAAATATATAAAAACAGAAACTTTAAATAAAAAAGAAAAGGGTTAAGAACACTTTTCAACCTCGCTCTCGATGCCAATTGTAGGAAACGCTTTCCTCGCGGGGCGAAAGCATCTTAGGCACCCGGATCGGACTTAAAAAATTTTTCTGCCCTACTGCTGTGAATGTCGAATCTGACAAGAAAGTATACTGAAATTTTGCTACTGTTTTTGACAAAATTTCAGTCCTGAAACAGCCCCAAGGTGCCTTCATTCTTATGTCTCTACATAGACGATCCCGGATCAAGGTCGCCATACAAATATAGAATGGACCGCAGTTATAGATAAACCACAAATAAAGTATCTGCTTTGTTTGCTCTCTATGGACTATTTAAGATTACTAACTTCAGACTTAAATCCCCTTGTGTATGACACTCATACACTAAGTCTGAAGACACATAAGTAATCTATGGTATTCAAGATGATTTATAATATGCGAAAATTAAACAAATACTTTGATAAATGAATAATGCATCGTTTTATTTCAAAATACATAAAACCGTTTACATCACATGTAGCTTTAGGGCATACATCCCAACATTTGGACTGTGGAGTTTTGATAAATGATGTTATATTAGTGTTGCTGGCATACTGGTGATTGCATCAAGGTGGATAATGAACTAGGAAATTGATTTTATTAAGAAAAGCTCAAATTCATCAAATCCTAGATATTGAGCTAAAGTAAGATTTATGGGATTATAGGGTTGTCTTGATGATGGAATGTTGGTATAGCATGTATGGATGTTGAAGTTTAAAGAAGAATTTGTGTGAAGGTTTTATTATGGAGGTGTTGGAATTGTATTTTGGAATTAGCAGTGGAGAGCCGAATGTTGGCCTGTCGCGACGTGTATGGGCTAGCATTGCGGGGTTGAATTTAGAAATGCCCTCTATTTCAGATTTGGTCATGAGGGCATCGCAATGCTATAGTAGCGAGTCACGACACAAGTGCAATGTCACGATGATCAACCCATGACGTATCGTTGTTAAACATGAAATACTCTCTGTTTCAGTCTGTTCGCATGAGCATCATGATACATAAGGACTAGAGTCGCAACGCGTAGCAAGATTAGTTTCATCATATTTCAATTTCATCCTAATATGTTAGAGGGTACCATAAGGGTTTCATATCAGCATACATCTACGTACTACATCATGTCACGATCATAATGTGTCATACGTGTTAGGGCAGATATGGAACCCCTAAGGTCGGATAGGTGCCCCTCACAGCGAAAGTGGGTCTAACCCATAGATATCAAGTATGGGTGTAATTTTAAAATATTTAATGAAATATTATATTTCATTATTAGTGTATATGAAAAATCTGGGGCTGAATCAGATTCCGAAAACTCAAAAACGGAATGAAACAATATTGAGCACGTGTAACATGTGGTGTGCGCACTGTACGCACTACAGTGAGCGCTACAGTGCACGCGAGCATCGTAGCGCCCAACTCTCTTCATATATATTCTTTAAAAAAAACTTTGTTTTCAAACCAAAGCTTCAGCTCTCTGGAAAATTTCCAGAGAATTGAAGTTATTAGGGTCTATCACCCTAATTGCTTCCGGTCTTCCCTAAAAACTTCAAAAAGACCCAAAATTAATTTTTAATATCAAAATCAACTTCAACACATGTTATAGAATAAAAAACAAGATTTTTAAAAAAAACAAATATTTTTACAAAAACATAAATTTATTCTAAATACGCACTTGCGTAAATTTTGAATCCAGAACACAAAACCAAATTAGAATCCCACAATAAAGTGACTCGTGAATAATTCTAGTTCACCCGGAGGTGTTCAAGTGATTCTAGAATGGTAGCCATAGCTCCAAGTTTTAATCTAGAGTTCCAAACTCTAATTTTATTTCTATGTCTAACATAAACATTTTGACCTCATTACCAATCATATTGTGTTTATACTTCCAAAGCATCATAACATAATTTATTAGCCTTATTTCAAAATTAAAATATGTGATCATGAATCTAATATATAAAAGAACATAACTTAAGAGATTTTCAAACTTACCCAGCAAGTTTGATGCAAAGATTCTCCTTCTCTTGTTGAAATGGTAGGAGAAACTCCAAGGTTTGCAAGCTTCACTCCAAGATCCAATCTTGATTCCAATTTTGGCAAAGCTTCAATTCAAGATCCAATCTTGATTTCTCCCAGATCAAATGTTGTAGAGACCTCACAATCTTCTCTAAACATTTCTCTAACTTAGGCTAATTTCTCTAAGAATTTGTTTGTACTTAGCTTTCTCAAGCTTTCATTTTGCTTAATTAAAACATTCCTAAAGATTGCTATTTATAGCAAAACTTAGGCAATTTTTAATTAATCAAAGTTGTAATCAACTTTTATGTGGGCTTAATCCAATTTGTCCAAATATGTATAATTAGGTGTGACTAATCACCGTTGTCTACCATTTTGATTTAATTCAATTAAACCTAGACAAAGTCTAATTAATTGATTAGTTACATGTCTATCACTTTTATTTAATCCAATTAAATCAAGACAAAACCATCTCTTATTATATACTTACAATTACCATCATATCCTCAAATGGTAGAGATAATTATGATTTTATAATTAAGTCCTTGTGTAATTATTGAATTAATCCAATTAATCCAATTAAGTCAAAGCAAATAATCAATGTTATCCAATAACACTTGATTATCATAGTTGATAATTATAAAATTGAATATTATCTTTTATCAAAATTAACCGGCTACCCAAGTGCTCAATGGGTACACTTCATATTGGGACTCTCTAAGTTCAGACACGTTCATCATATAAGCCTAGCTAATATATATGGCCACCTTCAAATTCGCGAAGAACACGAATGACCTTTCTGAACTATACAAGTAGAGGTAATCACATTTGTTTAAAAATCTCTTCATCATAGGCTATCCGAGTTGTGCTTAGGAAACATAGAATATACCGTCAATTTTCTAAAATGCACATATCATGTCGACATGTCCACGATTCTTTACAACTCATGTGATCCACCCTAGGTGGTCGACTTTGGCCAAACTTTTAGGAATTGTGGCTTACATACTTGGATACCTAAATCCCTTATGATACACATAGGGGGCTGTGGATCTTATCTTGTTTCGTAATTGATTACTGAGTGCATCGATCCACACCCAACAAATATCCAAATGCCATACCATGAAAGGTTTCCGATATACATGGAACCAAAATGTGGAGGATCTCACATAAAATCATTGTTATTCTATAGTCAAAGGATTACATATGCTACTCAACTCGAAGAGATTCCTATTGACAGTGGTGTATATTTCCAACTATTAGAAATCACATGTGAGTCATTCAGTATTCGGTCCAACCAATACCCACACATCTATATGAGTTTCCAAAACTCATAATACATCGGGTTTAACCATTGGAACTCCAATTCTAATACACGACATGTGCTAGTCTTCTAGGTTATAGGAATTTGACTGTATTCCAAAACCAACGACTAGGAATATTTACTTTAAGAATTGTTTACAATATTAATACTTATTGATCGGCTGAATACACATGCAAGCGCATGTATCGTTCAAGTAGTATAAATGTATCGATCCCTAGAGGACTTATCACTTATGCTATTAATTATTAAAATTAAATTCCTATAAGTATCTAAATTAATTGTTGTTTGGATGGTGATTTTACCTAAAAGAACAAGTAAATAAAACTAAGGTTGATTTCAAGATTAATTAATGATATGAAAATATCGAGAGTTATGAATCCTACCAATATTCTTCTAAAGATGAGTTGATTACCTTATGCTTGTGTAATATGTCAGTTTATTAACTTGGAACACGAATGTATACATAAGGCTCTTCCGATGGTCAGATAAAAAAAATTCAAAGTTACTTAATTAACTATATTCCTATATTAACTAAAAACCCAAATTCATTAAGTTTGAGTTCCAATTGTGGTTACACACCCGCCCAACAGGTATATTCCAATCCTGGAGGGAAATCCCTTAAGTGAGATAATGTGTTATTGAGCCTACGGCTAAACCTAAAATCCTTTTTTACAAGTTCATTTTAAGTTTACCTAATCAGTTTTATTGGTGGCCAATCAATAAGAAGCATTAAGAACTAGATTCAATAAATAAAGCAAAACATCACACAAGACACAAAGTAACTCAACTTATAAAATCATTGATATTGGTTTTCATCACAACCCTAAATAATATGTTTAGTTACAACACATACCTAAGATTACTAAATGCATAATTAAACAAAACATCATAACATAAATTGAAAATTAATAAATAAAAATTACAACAATGAAATGAAATGGTGGGTTTAGGAGATCCACTTTTAATACTTCAAATATAAATTACTTCATTATCAATCAATTATTTCTTGAATTAATTATATTAAAACCGACCATAAAGGCGGTGATATCAATTGTCCAAAGTCCAACCGACCATATAGGCGGTAACAAAGTCATATAAACCGATCATGTAGGCGGTAACAAGGTTAGCACGTAAATCGACCATATAGGCAGAAATTAAGTCCATTATGTAAAACCGACCATATAGACGGTAAGTAATTAATTCAGATTACTTATTTAAATTAAGAAAGTTAAATCTAAATTATTATATTAAAATTTTCACCCTAAACTCCAGCAAAAAGAAATTACCTACTCATGCTATAAATGAAAACACACAAAATTATATTATACAAATAAAAAGAAGATACAAGAAAACTTAAATAAACACACAAGACACTTTCTTTTAGGTTTTCATGGAGAAATCTCTCAAAGAAAGCATGAAGAATTACACAAATTTGGGTTGGTATTTATAGGCACCAAAATGGTTGGCGTCGCGATGCGCATGTCCTCTACGTCGCAACGCGGGCTACATTAAATGACGTGTGTCACTGCTACAAACTTTTAGCGCACGATTGGATCTGCATCACACGACGCTCCAAGTCCTTAGCGTCATGACACGCACATTATAGAGGAATGCCACATTCTATTTTCCAAGGGTAGCGACGCGCCAAGCTATAAAATTCCATTTTGCCCTTTTTCATCGTTTTACCCCTAATTGATTCCATTCAGTCCTGATGCTTTATTTATCTGCAAAATAACATAAAACACATCAAAATATTCATAAAACTTATTAAGTAAAATGACGGTAAATATTGATATATTTCCGCTCATCACACCCCGAAATCTAATATTTTGCTAATCATCGAGCAAAACAAACATAAACAAAATAACTAAGACTAGATTAAACTAAGCCACTTTAGTAGGGATCACAATTTCATTTAGTGTATGCAACACGCCTTAAACCCTTAGGCCTCCCTAGTGGACGAGTTTTAGTCTCGTGAGGATTTACATCGACGTTACCCCACAACGTCAATTAACTATACAATCAATCACACAAAAAATAAAACAAGTTAGAAAAGAATTCTTATCTAAGTCAATAATTTTTTTATTTCTTTCTAAATTACTAATATAAATTCTTCTCCTTTTTTACCATTCTTCATATACACAACTAACAATGTATTAATCAACTTATTGTGCCCATAATATTCATAAGTGTAGTTGAAAAGAGAATAATATTTTTGTCCAAAAATTATATCAGAATTCGCACCTTTTGGCAATGGAATTTTTACTTTTTTTATTTATTTACAACATATTCAATTCATGTAGCGAGTTTTAGGTCAGAGACTCCAAAACTAATTGGCTTTAGGGCAGTAGGTGTTAAGAACCCTACGAACTTATTGCTCTGATTTCAGATTCTAAAAGCTCTATCGTTTAACGTGAATAGTCATTGTTTACTGAGGAATGATGTCTGGTTACCAAGTAGAAACTTTATTATTATTAACTCAGGTTTTTACCATTTGACGCGAACAATCACTGCTTACTGAGGCATGACGTTCGGTTACCAAGTAAAAGCATGGTTAATTATTAATATTTACACACTTTTTTTTAATATATATTCCATTGCTTCTAAGTGCTACTTCCAACAAACTAGAACACTGAATATTTCCGTAAAATGACACAAAATGTATTTTTGACCGAACCGACCACCCAACACTTATAGGGACTGCCCAGGTCAGCCGCAATAGTGTTAGGGAAGTTCATAGGCTACCTGAACAATGAAAATTCATAGTTTGGGAAGCCGTCACCCGGTTGACTCAAAAGTCACCTGGGAACGCCGTTTTTTTGCTGTTTTCGCTTATTTCAACTCAAAAATAATTTCCGGCAATTGTTCCAACAACCCAAAACACATCCAAAATATTCACAAAACATATTTTTCATCAACAAATCAGTAAGCTTCCAGATCTGATCCAGAAACTGTGTTTTTGCCAAATTTCATGCTTTAAATCTAATTTTCAAGATTAATCCAATTACTCCACAACACTAATCAAATTCACCACACATGAAAACCAAGAACAATATAGGTGTTACAAGAGCGGTCATAACATTCTAGAATGGAAATATGTCATCAAATGAACAAATTGGACAATAATTACATTAATTCCATCCAAACACTACTTCACATATGCATTGATGAGTGGTATTTATATCACTATTTCCCACTCATTTAACTTATATTTTGTATAGTTTCTTGAGTTTTGTGAACGTTTTGATGTGTTTATTTGTTATTTTGCAGATAAATAAAGTTTGGACAGCACTGGAGGCAATTTGGGGCAAAACCGGACAAAAATGCGTTAGAAGGGATATTTTCGTCTTTTGCGCGTCGCGACGCTGGAACACTGCGCGCCGCGACGCCCAGCGTGAGCCGAATCTGCTAACGTGCGCCTGGTCAACTGGTCAGAATTTGAGAAGTTTGACTTTGCTAACATACGCCGTGCCACGTGTCACCACCACAGACGATCCGCTAACGTGCGCACGCCACATCATCGTGACGCAAGCAATGACGTCATGAACAGTGCCACGTCATCAATGACGTCAGCTTCATAATTGAGTTCCAGCCGCCATGACACGTGTCGACCTTATCCTCTTATCCGAATCGCTACGTGTCAAGTTGTCATCGTGCCACGTCGACAAAATCCAGCGTCGCGACGCTGAGGGCTTGGCGTCGCGACGCTGGAACAGTGAAAAAGTTTGCCTATAAATTCAGCGCGAAATTTCATATACCACACACCTCTCTCTCTCTTGATTTCTCTCTCTAGAGAGAGTTTCTCTCTCTAGAATTTTTACTTTTTTTTTTTTTTTTATTTATTTGTAATTTATTTTTATTACCATTTGTAATAATAGTAATTTAATTTTTACTTTTACTTTTTACATTTTGTTTTTTTTACTATTCATGAGAAGTAATTTCCCAGCTAGGGTGAAAGGTAATTCTTTTACTGTTACTATTTAGATTAATCTCCCTTAAAATAATATTTTACACTTTAAAATACTGATTAATAAAGGAATAACCGCTATATTGGTCGGTTTGGTATATTTATTTTCTGTTGGTTTAAACCTGATTATCAAGGATACGCCAGATTGGTCGGTTGATAATTTATTTTGGTACCGCCTTTATGGCTGGATTATGGACAAATATTACCGCCTATATGGCTGGTTGGACTTAATTGGACTTAATCAGAATACCGCCAGATTGGTCGGTTGGTTAAATAATATCACAAGTTTATATATTATTTTATGGGAGATAATATAATTTAGTAGTAGTAAAAGTAATTCCTTTTACCTTAGCATTTTATTTTATTGTAATTTACTTTTTAGCATTTTATTTTATGTCTTTTAATTTTATGTTTTTACTAGTTATAATTATGTGTTAGTTTTTTCTAAGGTTGTGATGAATTTCAATATCACCGGTTTATAAGGTTAGATTATAGTTGGGGTAATATAATGATTTAATTATTGAGTCTTAATCTAATGCTTTTTATTAACCGATCACTAATAAAATTGATTAGGTAAACTAAAAATGAACTAGACATAGAGATTTTAAGTTTAAAACCTTAGACTCAATAGCCAACGATCTTCTTGAGGATAGATAACCCTTTAATAGATTCCTTACAGGATAGGAATATACCTGTCAGGCGAGGGTAGCCATAAATTGGAACTTAATCTTAATGAATCCAGATAATGTGGTTGACATAGGAATATGGTTCAATTGGGTTATACTGGGTATTTGAGTCCTGACCATCGACAGATGCTTCGCATAATTTCGTGTTCCAGGTTAATAAATCATTGTAATTTCCTAACTATAAAATAATCACTTCATCTTTATAATGATATTGGAATAAATCACACCCTAGATCTTTTGTCTTTTGTTATTTTCCTTAGTATTTTCTTTTGTCTTTTTATTTATTTATTTTGCAAAGCCACATCAACCAAACAACAAACAATCTCTCTCTTATCCATTTAATTAGATATTGTAATTAAATAGATTCAACAATTAATAACAACAGTAGGAATAAGTCCTCGTGGGATCGATATTTTTATACTACTTGAACGATACGTGCGCTTGCGTTATACGTGTGTGTTTTACGCCGGTCAAGTTTTGGCGCCGTTGCCGGGGACTATATTTTCTTGAGTTGTTATTTTGAAACTATCTAATTTACTTATATCTAATTTTCTTTCTTTTATTTTGTAATTTTTATTTCTTTTGTTTTCAGGTGAATAAAAAAATGGAACACTACTGGAGATTGAGAAATCACGAGCGTTACAAAAGAAGATACACCCCAAATCTGGGAGCAACAGTCCGGTTTTCTGAGGCCTGTTGTCGAGCCCAATGATTATCACTGGAAACAGAACCAAGTAATACTACTTTTGTCTCAACAGAACTCAATGTGGAGATGTGACATATGTAATGGTAACCACCCAAGCGATTATTGCGAGTACAACTACAATTCAGGGTGGCAGAACTATCAGAATCCTCATGGTATGATGAGCCATCACATTTCACAGAACCATCACATTTTCCATCTTATCCACCATCTTCCCTCGATCCTTATCAAGAACCAGAACCATCCGAGGAAGATCAATTAATTCACATTTCAAAGAACAAGAAGCTCGATTCGATGCACAAATTCAGAGTAACGCAGAATCCATACAGAGAATGACAGATCAGATCAGACAATTAACAGCAAACCAGAACATCATACCTCAAGAACCAGTTTCAGATGACACTGATGAAGCCTTCGAGTACCCAGAATATCCACGATGACACCTTAACAGAGGAGGAGGCTGAGCGGTATCAACAACCAGAGGTATCAGTCAGGAACCCGAAACGGCAAAGTCTCGATTTGATTTCTATTATTCAGATTCTGACGAGGATGAAACTGAGCTGTTTGTGCCAACTGCATCAAAATTGAGGATGAAATTCTGTATCCTCAAAATGAAGATCTTGGAGATTCATTGCACAAATGTTTGAAGAAGATCTACCTGAGCCAATCATTTCAACCAGATCAGAGGATGAAGACCTAAAATCTAACATTTCTTTTCAGGTTGACAATTTGAAACATGTATTTCACAGATGACAGATGAAGAGCTTAATGCAGAAATTTTCAAATACATCTGTGAAGAAAATGTGGAGCAAGAAGCAGAGCAAATGGAGGAGCAAATGTCTGACTTTATTAAAGATCCAGAGCATTCAGGAAAAACATCGCTGTTTTGGGGAGTACAAACCAAAGATATCAACCAGAAGCTTGACAGAATGGAATTTCCATTCCAAATCAAGCACCAACGAGACCTCCTGATTTCTTTCTCTTTGCAGGACACACTGGAACAATAAGGAGCAAAAAAGTGACACGAGCACTGAATGAGACAAAATTATTTTTACCACTTTACCGTTGGAAGAGACCCTTCAAAAGCAACGCTCACGGGATTGTCTTAATCGGACATCCAAACGACACTGAAACCTCCTAACATATGAATTTCAGTCACGTCTGGCTGAAGACGAAAAATTTAGCCGCTAGCAGGGAGGCAACCCATGCAATTTGTTGTAATTTATTTATTTTATTTATTTATTTTTTGTGTGTGAACTTTTGATTTGTGTTATTTTTGCAGGAAAAATTTAAAATGGAATTTATCAGGACAAAGCAAGCCAGTACAAGCGGGATTTTCACAAAATAAAAATTTGACAAAATCACGAAGATACAAAGTTGATCCAGAAAAGACGGCCGAGTAAGAAGTCTTATGGATTTATCTGTCGCAAGACATGGTTTTGCCAAAAAAAAAAAAAAAAAAAAAAAAAAAAAAATCCCGAGTCAAAACCCTAACCCTAAAGAACCGAGTGTCGCGACGCTAGGCAATTTTGGCGTCGCGGACACGTGACTCGAATCAGAGACATAAACAGGGTGCTGGCAGTATCTCCTTTCACTCTTCATCTTCTTCATCATCATCTCGACACATCTAACCCTCACCACCCAAACCGCAACCACTCATCATCACCGATACCATTCGCAAGCCCACCAAAACCAAGATCCATCACAGCACTTCAACCACAAAACAAAACAAGATCCACCCCTTGTCGTGACCGAAACCCACCAGCACCGAACCGAAATCGAGTGCCATCGTGACGAGTCTTCGCCAGCCGAGATCCACACCGTGAGCAGCCACCAAGAACAAGCTTCGCCGAATCCACCGAAACTCAGCAGCTACCGACGCCGTGACCGAGCCTTTTCCTCACCGAGTCAAAACTGATCTTCATCAACCACTCACGACCGAACAAATCAAACCAGAGCCGTGACTCAACCGCCGTCACCGAGCCACCATCATCAACCACATCAGAAGCCATCACCTGCGACCAAACTGAGACAAATCACACCAAGCCGAGCCCACTGCCGTGTCTTGCCGTGACTGCCATAGCCGACCTCCGCAGCCGAGATACTCCAAAACCGGAACCAAGCCATCACTGCCGAGAGTGCCACTGCCAAAATCAAAATTTGAGAAAGACGGTAATAATTGATAAAAAAATTTTTTTGATTTGGTAATTGGGTAAACTGAGAAAAATTGAATTGTGATTTGGTTGATTATGACTGTGGATTGGATTACGAAGTGTTGGATTGTTGGTAGTTTGATTCGTAGTTGTGGGGGCGAAGAATTGAATTGGGGTATTTGTGGCATTTGATAAATTTGGCAGTAAAGGGGGGAATAAACGAAAATGAATAAGTTTGTGGTTGAGTTTGTTGAAATTGGAGGATTGTGAATTTGGAAGTTTAGTGGTGAATAACGGGCTGAATCTGAGTTTAGAAATTGCCAAATCAATGGAATTTTGTAGAATGGGGGCGAAGTTTGACATTGTGGTGATTTTTGAAGTGATAGTTTTGTTTTAGGATGAATTTGGGAAATTTTGAGTTTTTAGAGGAGACTCTGTCGAAATTTTCACTAAAAAAATCGTCAAGTAAAATTGGACATAAATTTTCCTTATGGTAATTTTTCCTGTAAAATTTCAGCTGACACAGGTATTATCTTCTAAATTCTTTTGTGTATACATAGTGTGAACTTTTTAATTTTGTATGTTATTTTTGTAGGGAAAAGCACAAGCAAAGCATTTTAAGACAGAAAGAAAGAATTTGTTTGGCAATCAAAGATGAGAAACAATTCATTTGATGGCTGAATAAAGAATTAAGTCTTGAGACACAATCCTAATGGATTTATATACCAAACGAGTAGTGTATGCGTACACAATTCCGTTGCCTTAATTATTGCTTTGATTCGCTTTTCTGTTGTAATTATTTTATTAGTAGACAGGATCCAAACTTTTTGACCTTTCACGATTCATTTTGTTATTTAGCTAACAATCGTCCTCTGGAAGATACTTGTGCTATTATTGTATTCACCTTTTGCAGGTACTATAAATTCGGCCCGTCATTGCATTTTGAAGGCATCCAGAGTTGTGAAAGAAATACATAAAAAAAAAAATGGAAGCCACTTCAAAAAGACGAGTTGAGAACATCTGTGTGTTTTGCGGTAGTACTGTAGGTACTAAACCACAATACATAGAAGCAGCACAGGAATTGGGTCGAGTCTTAGCCGCAAGAAATATACACCTAATATATGGCGGAGGCAATCTTGGACTTATGGGGATTGTTTCAAAGGCCGTACAGGAAGGAGGCAGTCATGTTTTGGGAATCGTACCAAAACCCTTGGCAGAGGCTAACCTTATTGGATCATCAAACGGAGAGAACTAATCGTACCAGGTATGTCTGAACGACTGGTAGAAATGATTAACCGTTCTGATGCTTTTATTGCTTTGCCAGGTGGCTTGGGCACATTGGAGGAAATTTTTATTGTACTATCTTGGGCGAACCTAAACATACACCAGAAACCAATTGGGCTGTAAACGTTGATGGGTTTTATGATTTTCTTTGTGTGTTTCTTGATGATGCTCGGAGAAATGGGTTCGTGTCGAAACCTATATGAAAGAACTCCTCTTCACTGCCAGAACTGCTCCAGATTTAATTGACCAACTCATAGCCTATGAACGAAAGTTGACCCTATCATTTCAAAGATAAATTGGTCCGAGGACGATCGTGGTAAGAGGCGTCGAATTAATCTGGATCTTAACCTGTAATTTTCCTGTAGAATTTCAACTAACCAGGTATTATTTTCTAAACTCTTCTTCTACTGTTTAAGACATTGGGGACAATGTCTCATTTAGGTTTGGGGGTGAGGTATAGTTAATAGTACTTGTGTATTGTGTTTTTATTTTTAGTCCAAAATTTTTCGAAAAAAAAAAAAAAAATGAAAAATTTTCAAAAATTAAAAAATATTTTGCTTTTTGTGTTTATTTGACTAAAAAAGGGAATTGGTAAGAAATAGCCGGAGTAGCCGAGTAAGAATTTCCGCTCCTGAGACGTATCTCAAACCTATTTCGAAATAAGTTAATTTTTGTTTATTTCATTTTGAATTATTTAATTGTGAATTCTCCATAATACTGACTAAAATGAATCTTCATATGCTCATTTGACAGGTATTATGAACTTACATGGAAACATACGGACATGAGCTGTAATTAAAAAGTTTGTAATATTCCGTGCTCTAGTTTAATTGGAAAAGCATCTTAAAAAAGCAATGGAATAAAAAAAAAAAAAAAAAATTTTGATGTAAAAAAAAATAAAGTATCTAAGATCCGGGTTATTAAGTAGTCTGTAAGGGTGTTTTAACACCCAGTGCCCTAAAACCAACTGGTTTGGGAGTCATTGGCCCAAAGCTCGTTCATGGATCGAAGATACTGCAAAAATATATTCATATCTGAAGTCTGAGTAATTAAGTTCGTAGGGGTGTCTTAACACCTGGTGCCCTAAAGCCAACTGGTTTGGGAGTCACCAACCCAAAGCTCGCTACATAGACGGAAGGTATTGTATAAAATAAAAAAGTCAAAATTCAGAAAAGCAAAGAAAAAATCAGAAAAATCAGAAAAATTATTCCATTACTACAAAAAGGTGTGAAATCTGATAGAACTTTAGGACAAAAATATTACTCTCTTATCAACTGCACTTATGACTGTTGTGGGCAAAAATGAGTTGTTTAAAATTATGTTGACTGTGTATATGAAGAAAGATAAAAATAATCGGAGAATTTACTTATTCGGTAATTTAGAAAGAAACAAAACAACTAGTAACTTGTAGTAGAAATTTCACCTGATTAGTTACTAACTTTCTTTATTCTCTTTTCGCTTGTCTTTTTGCTTTTGTGTGCATTAGTTTTACTGCATTTACTTTTGTAAAATGTTGTGGGGGTATCATTGCTGTAAACCCTCACGAGACTACAACTCGTCCACTAGGGACACCTAGGGGTTTAAAGGCTTGTTGCATATGCTAAATGCAACCGTGATCCCTACGAAAATGGCTTAGTTAAATTTTGTTATGTTATTTTATTGTATTTTGCTCGAGGACTAGCAAAATGTTAGGTTTGGGGGTGTGATGAGTGGTATTATATCACTATTTCCCACTCATTTAACTTAATATTTTGTATAGTTTCTTGAGTTTTGTGAACGTTTTGATGTGTTTATTTGTTATTTTGCAGATAGATAAATAAAGTTTGGACAGCACTGGAGGCAATTTGGGGCAAAACCGGACAAAAATGCGTTAGAAGGGATATTTTCGTCTTTTGCGCGTCGCGACGCTGGAACACTGCGCGCCGCGACGCCCAGCGTGAGCCGAATCTGCTAACGTGCGCCTGGTCAACTGGTCAGAATTTGAGAAGTTTGACTTTGCTAACATGCGCCGTGCCACGTGTCACCACCACAGACGATCCGCTAACGTGCGCACGCCACAATCCATCGTGACGCAAGCAATGACGTCATGAACAGTGCCACGTCACAATGACGTCAGCTTCATAATTGAGTTCCAGCCGCCATGACACGTGTCGACCTTATCCTCTTATCTGAATCGCTACGTGTCAAGTTGTCATCGTGCCACGTCGACAAAATCCAGCGTCGCGACGCTGAGGGCTTGGCGTCGCGACGTTGGACGCTGGAACAGTGAAAAAAGTGCCTATAAATTCAGCGCGAAATTTCATATACCACACACCTCTCTCTCTCTTGATTTCTCTCTCTAGAGAGAGTTTCTCTCTCTAGAATTTTTACTTTATTTTTTTTTTTTAATTTATTTGTAATTTATTTTTATTACCATTTGTAATAATAGTAATTTAATTTTACTTTTTACTTTTTACAGTTTTTACTATTCATGAGAAAGTAATTTCCCAGCTAGGGTGAAAGGTAATTCTTTTACTGTTACTATTTAGATTAATCTCCCTTAAAAATAATATATTTACACTTTAAAATACTGATTAATAAAGGAATACCGCTATATTGGTCGGTTGGTATATTTATTTCTGTTGGTTTAAACCTGATTAATCAAGGATACCGCCAGATTGGTCGGTTGATAATTTATTTTGGTACCGCCTTTATGGCTGGATTATGGACAAATATTACCGCCTATATGGCTGGTGGACTTAATTGGACTTAATCAGGATACCGCCAGATTGGTCGGTTGGTTAAATAATATCACAAGTTTATATATTATTTTATGGGAGATATCTAAATTAGTAGTAGTAAAAGTAATTCCTTTTACCTTAGCATTTTATTTTATTGTAATTTACTTTTTAGCATTTTTATTTTATGTCTTTTAATTTTATGTTTTTACTAGTTATAATTATGTGTTAGTTTTTTCTAAGGTTGTGATGAATTTCAATATCACCGGTTTATAAGGGTTAGATTATAGTTTGGGTAATATAATGATTTATTTATTGAGTCTTAATCTTAATGCTTTTTATTAACCGATCACTAATAAAATTGATTAGGTAAACTTAAAATGAACTAGACATAGAGATTTTAAGTTTAAAACCTTAGACTCAATAGCCAACGATCTTCCTTGAGGATAGATAACCCTTTAATAGATTTCCTTACAGGATAGGAATATACCTGTCAGGCGAGGGTAGCCATAAATTGGAACTTAATCTTAATGAATCCAGATAATGTGGTTGACATAGGAATATGGTTCAATTGGGTTATACTGGGTATTTGAGTCTGACCATCGACAGATGCTTTCGCATAATTTCGTGTTCCAGGTTAATAAATCATTGTATTTCCTAACTATAAAATAATCACTTCATCTTTATAATGATATTGGAATAAATCACAACCCTAGATCTTTGTGTCTTTTGTTATTTTCCTTAGTATTTTCTTTTGTCTTTTTATTTATTTATTTTGCAAAGCCACATTCAACCAAACAAACAAACAATCTCTCTCTTATCCATTTAATTAGATATTTGTAATTAAATAGATTCAACAATTAATAACAACAGTAGGAAATAAGTCCTCGTGGGATCGATATTTTTATACTACTTGAACGATACGTGCGCTTGCGTTATACGTGTGTGTTTACGCCGGTCATGCATCAACACTTCCAATTCATCATCCACAACCAAAAGCCCCAAATTTAAAAGCAAAGAAACCCTAGAACCATTCTAATAAATCAAGAAACAAGAAACTAATTTCAAGCTTAGGGGGTTTTGAAGATTACCTTTAATACTCCAAATTTCCTTAAGCATTTTCTTGATTTTTCTTCACCTTTTCCATGGACTTATCAAATAAATTTTGAAACCCATTTTTCTTTGGTGTTCTCGGCAATGGTGGAAGTTGAAAGAAGATGAAAATAATTTTCCCTTTTGAAATGGTCAAAACCGACATTGAGGGGCAAAAATATCATTTTGGTAATTTAATCAAATTAAATTATAATTAACTTTATGATAACCAATCCAATTAGCACATATAAAGTATAATTAAATCATGTCATATGTTCCAATAATAATTAAACAAATTTCATAACATTTATGAAAAAAGTTTAATTAATAATTATTCAAATATTTAACAATTAAATATGCAAATAATCAATTAATATAATTATTATTATATATGTATTTTTATTTACAATAAATAACAAATACATATATTTATGGCATGTGTCAAAATCTCATTTGACAAATACACAGTAATTACGATTGACTAAAATTGCCCATATGCATGTGTATGTGTTATTGTTTAACCAATTAAACGATTCGAATTAACTCATTTAATCCGATAAAGTATTATGAATAATCTGTATTATCCATATAGCGTTGCCCAAGTGCTCAACGAGTACACTTCATATTGTGGGACTCTCTAAGTTTAGGTTTATTCGTCACGAAATCTAATTTCGTGTCCATAATTCACCCACTCATGGATTATGACGATCATAGATAATCTCGTTAAACTATACAAGTTGAGGTCATTGCATACGCATAATCCATCTGTCACAGACTATCCATATTATACTTGAGATATAGATAAGAACGTCAAATCTGTTCGATATAATATAGTCGAATTTCAATTTATGATCTCTAAATAACACTCGGAACTGATTTCTGAAGTTATACCACGGCCATGGATTTACTAGATCGTAAATACGTGATTATGCATATGCCCTGTACACAGGACTGATGGATCCTATCTTGATACACACTAGATATCATGAGCATCAATCCACACCCAACGAACAGACGGAGGTATGATCTAAATAAATCGGTGATGTGACTGTCATTAAAGTGTTGAGGATAACTCATATATCCCACTGTGGTATTTCAAGTCGAATGACCACTATGCTCGCTCAACTCGAGAAAATTCTTATTGATGTTGGTGTACCATCTATTAGGAAATCTTCAGTGAGTCGTTTAGTGTTTATAAAATAAACATCTACATGTCTTTACAAGTCTCTCGAGACTCATGGTTTATTAGGATAAACCATCGGACCAAGTCACGATATACGATATGTACTGGTCTCAACGAATTTTACTAACCGACCCGTGTTAGTAAATCTTGACCAGGAATTTTATTTAAGGATATACAACTTATAGTGACGCTTCCCAATGTCAATTACAAACTACGTTGTAACTGCGCACTACGTTGTAAGTCATAGGGTATTTGTCTAATATACACGTATCACTAAACCAGATTTAGTTTCAATCTAATCGTAATTGAATATCCAATCGTAATTAGATCGAATATGTGTATAAAAGACAATAGGTGCTAACATTAAATAAGTAATATTATGGAAAATGAAATTGCTTGTATTCATGAATCAGACATAAATACGATCCAGATTGGCACTCTGAGCACCAACCTTAACAATATCTTACCATGTACGTTGATAATACCTGTCAAATGAGCATATGAAGATCAAATTTAGTCAATATTATGGATAATTCACAAATTTAAATAATTTAAAAGGAAATAAATAAAAATTAACTTATTAAGAATTATGTTGAGATACGTCTCAAGAGTATAGACTTTTTACACAACTATCTCAAAATAATTTCACTTGGTTAGTCAAAAATTTTTAAGAAAAACACACTTTTTTGAATGAAAAACACATAAAAATAATTTGGGCAACTATCATCTCCCCCAAACCTAATTGAGATATTGTCCCCAATGTCTCAAATAGAAGAAGAGTTTATAGAATGTCACCTGGTTAGCGTGGAATTGACAAGTACATTTACGACTAAAAGTTATAGATTAAGATCAAAATCCAGTTCACGTTTCTTACCACTATCATTATCGGACTAATTTATCTTGGAAAGAATGAGGTCAATTTGTGGTTCAAATGTTAAGAGTTGGTCAATTAACTTATCAACTGTCTTTACAGTTACGAATATCTTTTACCAGTTTTGAGATGAACCCATGTCTTTTGGCTTCTGTAAGAAACATAAAAAGGAAATCGAAAAAGTTATCGATAGTAAGCAGCCCAATGGGTTTTTGATGAATGTTCAGGTTCGCCCACGACGCGGCTGTGAATATTTCCTCCAATACGTCAAGCCCTCCTGGTAAAGCAATAAAAATGTCAGCCTTATTGATCATTTCAAGAACTCGTTCAGACATACCTGAGACAATGCATTCATCGCCATTTGATTTCCCAATGAGGTTCTCATCTGCTAGTGATTTTGGAATGATCCCAAAAACATGACCACCATTTTCTTGCACGGCTTTTGAAACGTATCCCATTAATCCCAAATTGCCACCGCAATGTACTAAGTGCATATTTCTTTCCGTTATGACTCTACCCAATTTCTTTGTAGCCTCAACAAATTCTGGTTTAGTACCAGAGCTCATCCCACAAAAAACATAGATGTTAGTGAATCGTTGCTTGGAAGTTGTTTCCATTTCTCTTATTTGGCTATGATGAAGAAAGAAATAATGGGCTGAATTTATAGAAACTAAAAAGGAGTGAGTAATAATTGCACTAGTACCTTCCAAATGACAATTTTTAGATGAACAGATTGTGAAAGTCAAAAAGTTAGATCTGTCTGTGAAAATAAAGGAAATCAACACAGTCAAGCGAATCAAAATAATTATTTAAAGCAAAAAAAATCAAGCAAATATGTAGTTGTAGTTGTGATTATGACTCACATCTTCCTCTGGTTTTATGTCTAGTAACGGCTTTACACCTTTCTATGGGACGGGGATAGCTTCCCATTCAATTTTCTTTTAAATTGGCAAACAGAGTCTTTTAGAGTCAGATTCCCGAAACTAAAGTGGTGTCTTTCTCTTTGGAATTGTGTATGTAAATTGCGAATTGCATGATGAATGTATCCACTGAGATACGTATCAAAATTCACTGTTCCCTAATAAATTTTATTTTATCTTCGATATTTTTAGACATCATTCTTAAAGAACGACAACGAGTGTTACATGTCCTTCATGTACATTTATAACGAACACCTAAACCAGGCATGTGTGAAAATGAAAGATTTGAATGACTCACTTGCCATACGAACTCGTGCTCAAATTACATTATGGATGTCACTTGGAATTCCATGGAGCATGAGAATCCTTATTCTTTCGACGCGTGCTTTGTAGACTTTTATCAGAGATTTCTGTGGGAGAAAATGAAAGCGTTTGTGAAGTTTTACAAGCGTTTCTTCCATGTTGTCTGTAATTTTTCCTACAAAAATCAAACACACAATAATTCAATATATACACATTGCGTGGGTTGCCTCCCTACTAACGCTAAGTTTAATGTCTTCAGCCATACATGATTGCTAGGAATGTTAGGCTGGATCGGCCAGTGTGAGACCCTCATTTTGATGCTCGGTAGGTCCTCCCTAATAGTGCTTGACACTTTGGATGTTGACCTTGAATGTGTTGTTGGATTTGGGGTTATATAGCTCAACTACTCCATATGGTGTCACTTGGGTGATTACAAATGGGCCTGACCACCGCGATTTCAGCTTGCCAGGGAAAAGTTTCAAACTTGAGTTGTAAAGTAACATATGCTGCCCTGGTTCCAATTGTCTGCGTACTATTCTCTGATCATGCCACTTCTTTGTATTTTCCTTGTATATCCTAGCATTTTTGCACGCATGGAGATGAAATTCCTCCAATTCATTCAGTTGGTGGAGTCGTTTCTCTCATACTGTCTAAAGATCAAAATTCAGCTTATTCAATGCCTGGTACACTTTATGCCCAAGCTCCATGGGCAGATGGCATGCTTTTCCGAATACCAATCGATATAGGGACATTCCAATGGTTATCTTGAAAGCTATCCGGTAGGCCCATAATGCGTCATCCAATTTTATGGATCATTCCTTCATTGTAGAACCAATGGTTCGCTCAAGGATTTTTTGATTTCTCTGTTGGAAACTTCAATTTGACCACTTGTCTGGATATTGTAAGCAGTGGCAACTTTGTGAGTTACTTCATATTTGAATAGGAGTGCATCGAAGTATTTGTTGCAGAAGTGTGTGCCATCATCACTGATGATTGCTCGAGGTGTTCCGGAAAACTTAAGAATGAAGAAAAACAAATTTGGTGTACGTAGCGCAAGACGTGCGTGCTACAGTGTGCACGCGTACTGTTCATGTACTATGCTGACAAGAAGTAAAATATTTTTTTATTTGTTTAAACTTTAAGTTTCAGGCCTTCAGATCTCTGGAAACAGATAGCTGAAGGCAATAATATTTTCTACCCTAAATCCTCTCAACATTCCCTAAATACTCTCAAAACACCTAAAATTAATTTTTAATATCAAAACCAACATCAACACATGTTATAGAATAAAAATTAAGTTTTTTCAAAATATTAAATATTTTTACGAAACATAAATTTATTCTAAATAGGCACTTGCGTAAATTTTGAATCCAAAACACAAACTAAATTAGAATCCCACAATGAAGTGACTCGTGAATAATTCTAGGCCAACCAAAGGTAGTCAAGTGATTCTAAAATGACAGTCATAGCTCTAAGATTTAATCTAAAGTTCCAAACTCTTTTTAATTGTTTCATATCCAATATGAACATCTTTAACCTAACTAACAAGCATATCGTGTTAATACTTCCAAAGCATCCTAACACAATTTATTAGCCTTATTTCAACATTAAGCTATGTGATCATACATCTAATACATAAAAGAACATAACTTAAGAGGAGTTTAAACTTACCTAATGAGTTTGATGCAAAAATCCAATCTCATTCTCTTTGTTGAAATGGTAGGAAAACCTTCAAGGTTTGCAAGCTTCACTTCAAGATTCAATCTTGATTTCAATGTTGGCAAAGCTTCAATTCAAGGTCCAATCTTGATTTCTCCTAGATGAAATATTGTAGAGACCTCACAAGTTTCTCTAAACACTTCTCTAACTTAGGCTAATTTCTCTAAGAATTTGTTTGTACTTAGCTTTCTCAAGCTTTCACTTTGCTTAATTAAAACTTCCTAAAGCTTGTTATTTATAGCAAAACTTAGGCAATTTTTAATTAATAAAAGTTGTAATCAACTTTTATGTGGGCTTAATCTAATTTGTCCAAATATGTATAATTATGTGTGACTAATCACCTTTGTCTATTACTTTAATTTAATCCAATTAAATCTAGAAAAAATCTAATTAATTTATTAGCTACATGTCTTCCACTTTGATTTAATTCAAGTAAATCAAGTCAAAACCACATATTATTACATACTTACAATTACCATAATATCCTCAAATGGTGGATATAATTATGATTTTATAATTAAGTCCTTGTGTAATTCTTGAATTAATCCAATTAGGTCAAAGTAAATAATCAATATTATCCAATAACACTCGATGATCTTAGTTGATAATTGTAATATCGAATATTAATTTTTATCAAAAATTAATCGGCTACCCAAGTGCTCAAGAAGTACACTTTATATTGGGACTCTCTAAGTTCAGACACATTCATCATATAAGCCTGGCTAATATGTACACAATTCTGCCACCTCCAAATTCGCGAAGAACACGAACGACCTTTCTAAATTATATAAGTCGAGGCTATACATATGTTTAACAATCCATCTGTCGTAGGCTACCCAAGTTGTGCTTAGGAAATATATAGAATTTTCGAGAAGCGCATCTCATGTCGACATGTCCACTATTCTTTACAACTGATGCGATCCACCCTAGGTTATCGGCTTTGGCCAAAGTTTAAAAATCATGACTTACTTACGTGGATACCTAAACCTCTTATGATACACATACAGGCCAACAGATCATATCTTGCTTCGCACTAGATTACTGAGTGAATCGGTCCATACCCAACTAACACCTAGAGGCCAAACCATGAAATGTTTCTGACATACATGGCATCAAAGTGTGGAGGATCTCACACAAAATCAATGTTATCCTATAGTTAAAGGATTACATATGCTACTCGAATCGTGGAGATTCCTATTAACGGTAGTGTGTACTTCCAACTATTAGGAATCACCTATGAGTCATTCAGTATTCGGTCCAACCAATACTCACACGTATACACGAGTTTCCAAAAACCATGGTACATCGGGTTTAACTATTGAAACTCAAATTCTAATATACGACATGTGCTAGTCTTCTAGGTTATAGGAATTTGACCGTATTCCAAAACCAACGACTAGATATGTTTACTTTAAGAATAGTTTACAATAGTAATATTTATCCCAATGTCGGACCACATAGTGTCCAGTATTACTACAAGACTATTCTAATGTAGATGTCATTCTTAACATATCTAAACATCAATCTAATACGCATAATGACAATACCATTAATAAGGTATAAAATGAAAATGTAGTTATTTTATTAATAAATAATAAAATGTACAATACATAATCTGGATTGGCGCTCCAAACACCAACTCTAACACGAGCACCAACCCTAAAAAATATTCCACATGACTTTTGACGGTCGAATCGGCTCTTGGGCCTTCATCTGGTTCGGTCGACTGAAGACTTTCCCAGACCCTTAGTTGGACTAGTCGACTAGAGGTTATCATGGACCATCATCAGGTCTAGTCCGATAGTACATTCTTCTTGACTTTATCGAGTCAAACTAGCTCATGGACCTTCATCTGATCCAGATAATCGAAGACTCTCTCGAACCATCATCACGTCTGGTCGATTGAGGATTATCCTGGATCTTTATTCGGTTATGACAGACATGATATGACCCTTGTCAGATCCAAGCGACATCAATGTCCAGGTATGCTCACATGTTTTAATCAAACCCCAAACGACATACTAGTTGAATACTCTCCAAACTAAGGACTATTGTCTTATAGAGTATGAGACAAACTGTACGGGCCAAATTTGGCCAAGGTGCCAAATGTCATTATGTCCCAAGACCACGAGCATATATACCGACAAGGGTAAGAGGTCCATGCAACCTGAAAGGCCTCTGAGAACCACATATCATATTATGTGATATCTCGATAGACATTGCTAACACTAATCATTTTCCAACAAAGAAACTAAGTATTTGGACTAATCCAAATACAAATGGGATTATACCTAATCCCAGGACATCTAGGTACTCTTAATTCAATCTCAACTCCACTACACTCTCCTAAAATGATTGGAATTCAACTATTCCAAAGAATCTTAAGCCTACTAGGAGGCTACTTCACAACCTATAAAAGAAGAAATGGTTCAAGGGATTGAGACACTCACCGATGACTGATGACTCATGATTCAACATTCAGGACTCAAGTTCTGATTCAACAACTCGAGCTTTGACTCTCACACCCTCGAGTTATCCCTAAAACACAGGCCTACCTCTCTCACTACAATCAAACTAAGAAGACCAAGGTAACCATTAGTCTTGTTCTTCCCTCCTTTTGTTCATCACTATCATTGACTTGAGCGTCGAAGTGCCTACGGTGTCCATCACACTAGTGGGTATCAACTCTACGCTCACTTTACCTTTGTTTTGCAGGATCGTTGGATCTCCCAAAATATAAATTCTCGATTGTAGTCCGAATGTGAAATTTCGCGTCTATAGTTGTGACTCTTTTTTTTTAGAGTTAAGTAAATTATCTATTTGGTGGTTGTTTTAAATTGATTAAAATATAAATTGATGATGTGTTAAATCTTCACAAAGTGAGGGACCCTTATTTAAAATTTTACAAATGTAGATATACGTTAGAACGTTACACGTGGGTCATGCTTGTCCGTTGATTAGCATTCATATATAAGAATGATTGATGGACATAAGGTGGGCCTGGCTAACTGGCTTACACCATTGCAAGTAATGGCGCTTGATTTCAAACTTCAAATGTGCCAACAAGGGTGGAGATTCAGTGTGGAAACCCCTATGTAATTATCTTGTTCTAACACCTCCATCAGCAATGAATTAGTGGGTCCCACCTTCTAACGAAATCTGATTATGACATTATGCAAACACGATTACCCCATTGCTTCAATCACAACCAATCACGATCACATACGGCGGAGTCGCTTCAATACAATCATTTATCAGATAAGCGTGAATCAAATTGCTTTGTTAAAGCAGCATTATTGAAACTCCGCCGTTTCATATCACATTTGGAGGAGCGCCAAACTCTCTATAGTCTATACAAATGAAAATTATTAATTAAATCTTCACCATTTCTCTTTCATATTTCATTTTCATATATTTTTTTTTTTTTGAATTTCAAAGCGAGTCCGATTTTAATTAAATCTTCATCATCTCTCTTTTTTTCTTTTTTTTTTCATATTTCATTTTTTGAAGTTCAAAAGAAACAGTGAGTCTGATTTCACAGTTCCAAAAAAATGGAGATAGCACCTTCTCCGATCACTTTTTGCTCAAAAGAGCACCAAAAGATCTACCGTGAATGGTTCGATATCGCCGATTCAGGTTCATCATCGTGACTTTAAACGCTGCGTTTTGTTAATTATAAGTTCAAATTATAAGTGTTATTGATTATTTTGTTTATAGATGGAGATGACCGTGTAACTGGTAACGATGCTACAAAGTTCTTCGCTCTTTCAAAACTTTCTCGGCAAGAACTCAAGCAGGTTCTAACTTCTCACCATTGTCGTTATTGATTATTTTGTATATTATTTATTTATTTATTTATTTATTTATTTTCTAAGATCTTGTAAATACTTTGAAATAAACTATGTTTAGAAATTTTATTCTACTGTTTCTCAGATTTTATGTTTTTCATTAATATGAGTTAGCTTTTATACTGTTCCTGTTAAATTTTTGTCGCAAAATCGTCAAATCAATCAATCAAGAATGCACGATTTTTACCGTGGTTCGCCGGAAAGATTCCCGACTACATCCACGTTGAACTCCGGAATAGGGAGCTCGCTGCACTAATCAATTTCAAGATTACACACGGAATCTTGAATCCGTTTACAAATTGTAATTCCCTTAATCTCACAAAGAACCCTAATCTCTAAAAGTGACAATCTCTCAAATTCCCAATTGAAGACTACACT
This sequence comes from Zanthoxylum bungeanum, assembly GCA_019454045.1. NCBI lineage: Eukaryota > Viridiplantae > Streptophyta > Magnoliopsida > Sapindales > Rutaceae > Zanthoxylum > Zanthoxylum bungeanum. The sequence continues at coordinate 14,213 of SKCR01004994.1, read as the reverse complement.
ATCTTGGACTAGGGAATAGGCTTAACACTTAGCCAATTATCAAGGGAATACAAAAAATGAAAAACTCTCTCTAATAATCAACCTAAGTGCTCTTTATATAGGATGAGCAAATAAAGGTAATTGGGACAACGGCAAGGATTGTGCCATGTGTCCCTCATCCAACGGATGACAAGGGCTTCACATTTTACAATCTCCACCTTGAAGCCCAAAAACATTTCTCACTCCCAATCATACACAAAGACACACTAAGGCCAAAATAGCACAGCAAACTCACCTACTCACATCACCGCTCATGTCGGCTGCAAGGTCAGCCAACCCCCACCTGCAACAGCTTCATGCAGTGGAAGAGTTTGGTTGCAGTCACAATCTTTGTCCCCATGTCCGATGGGTTATCTTCTGTTGGAACCTTCTTAATCTCAATCTTACCACTTGAGATAATTTCCCTCACGAAATGATACTTCACATCCACATGCTTGGTTCTCTCATGATGTACTGGATTCTTGCTCAGATGTATCGCACTCTGACTGTCTGAATACACAACTGTCTTACCATGCAGCTGTTGTATTTCGGTTAAGATACCCTGAAGCCAAATTGCTTCCTTGAACACATCAGTTATGGCTATATACTCCGCTTCGGTAGTTGAGAGTGTGACCAATGGTTGCAGACTTGACTTCCAGCTGATGCAATTTCCACCAAGTGTGAAATAGTAAGCTGTAGTTGACTTTCTTGAGTCCCTGTCACCTGCAAAATCAGAATCAACATACCCTACCAAATCTAAAGCGTTAGATTTGTTAAAACATAAGCCATAATCAACAGTAGTATTCAAGTATCTTAACAACCATAGTAAAGCACTCCAGTGTGCTCCACCTGGATTAGACATAAACCTACTCAATAAAGATACAGCATATGACAAGTCAGGTCTAGTACTAATCATGGCATACATCACAGAACCAATAGCATTCGCATAAGGTACATTTTCCATTTTAATCACCTCAGACCTATTAGTAGGACTTGTGTGACTTAGAAATAAAATGACTCGCAAGAGGTTGACTAACCGGCTTACAGCCACTTACACCAAATCTAGATGCTACCTTTTGCAAATAAGTGGACTGATGTATTTTAAGACAGTTCTTGCTTCTATCTCTATCAATGGTCATACCTAGGATTCTCTTTGCACTTCCTAGGTCTTTCATGTCAAATTCATTATTTAACTGCTTCTTAAGTTTGTTAACAGCATTCATTGATTCAGAGATGAGAAGCATGTCATCAACATACAATAACAAATACACAGGACATTTTTCATCAAGTATGAAATAGAAGCAACTATCATATTTACTTCTTATGAATCCAATACTAAGCGCAAAAGTATCAAATCTTTTATACCATTGCCTAGGTGACTGTTAAGACCATACAAGGATTTATTAAGCAGACAAACATACTCAGGATGATTTTTATCTATAAAACATGCAGGCTGAGACATATAAATTTTCTCATCTAATTCTCCATGTAGAAAAGCAGTTTTTACATCTAATTGTTCCAATTCAAGATTATACTGCACTACTAGAGCTAACATCATTCTAATAGTTTTGAATTTAACTACAGGTGAGAAAATTTCATTATAGTCTATCCCTTCCCGTTGAGTAAATCCTTTTGCTACGAGTCTGGCCTTAAACCTAACAGGGTCACTAGGCAAAAGTCCTTCTTTTACTTTAAACAACCACTTACACTCAACCAACTTCTGATTTTTAGGTTTAGGAACTAAAGTCCAAGTTTGGTTTTTCCTAAGAGAAGACATCTCCTCTTCCATAGCCGCTTCCCATTCAAGTTTATGGGTGGACTTTAATGCCTCTCCTAAGCTAGCAGGCTCAACCCCATTAATTTCATGACTTGATATTAACGCACAGAAATACAAATCATTAGTTGAGTAATCATACCTGGTAGGAGGCCTTACCTGCCTCCTACTTCTGTCTCTGCTAGCTGGTAGTTGGCCAATGTGTCTTGTGGTGTTTCATCATGCTGCTCAGTTTGATCCACTTGATCTACTGTGTCCTCTTCACTTTGTTCTTGTATATCTGCTACTTCATTTCTTTTTCCTCCTGGTTATTTCTCCTGGGCTGGGTGTCCTCAGATGTCTCCGTGCCCGACATGTCACCAACTTGCTCAGCGGTCCTTGATGTCCCTGGCTCCACCTGCATCTGAGCTCCACCTGCAAGATCAAAATCTGCTAGATCCTTTTCTAAGGCACCTGCATTGTTGTTAGTAGATTTACAAGGAAAACAAATTTCATTGAATATAACATCTCGACTAACTATGACTTTGACTCCAGGTGATTCCCTTTCCCATAACCTATACCCTTTTGTACCTTCTTGATATCCTAGGAAAACACACTTGATAGACCTCGGTTCAAGTTTACCTACAGACTGGTGAGCATAAGCTTCACAGCCAAACACTCTAAGGTGTGCAAGCTTATGCGCCCTACCAGACCAGATTTCTTCTGGTGTCTTAAACTGAACTGAGCTATTAGGGCTAAGGTTAACTAAATGAGTAGCAGTATTGAGGGCTTCACCCCAAAAGGCCCTCGGAAGTTCGGAAGAAAATAAAAGGCATCTTATCTTTTCTAATAGGGTTCTATTCATTCTTTCCGCAACTCCATTCTGTTGAGGGGTGTTTCTAACAGTCCTATGTCTCAGGATACCCTCACTAGTACAGTATTGGTCAAACTCAGTATTACAAAATTCTAAGCCATTATCAGTTCTCAAAACTTTTACCTTGTTACTAGTTTGATTTTCTACCAATACTTTCCATTCTTTAAATTTATTCAAAGTTTCATCCTTTGATTTTAGTAAGAATGTCCATACCTTCCTATTGTAGTCATCAACAATAGAGAGGAAATATCTCTTACCCCCATGTGTCTGGACCTTTGCTGGTCCCCACAAATCACAATGTAGATACTCCAGATTCGCCTTTGACAAATGAATACCAGTTGGGAAGCTCTGTCTGTGCTGTTTGCCCAACACACAGATCTCACAAAACTCAAGTGGCTTCAACTGGTCCTTTCCAAATTGTCCCTGCTTGCTGAGTACCTGCATTCCTTTCTGGCCTATATGGCCAAGTCTCAAGTGCCATATATTAGTCATATCAACATTAGAAGTTAAAGCAGAAATGGGTTTATCCGATAATACATGTTGGCCATTTAGAACATACAATCCATTTCTCTTTATACCAGTTAGGATCAGTTTATTACCCTTAGATATGTGCATGTTTCCTTTATGTGCTTTATATGTGAAACCTAATTCATCTAGTGTTCCTAGTGATATCAGGTTCCGTTTCAAGTCAGGTACATATCTAACGTCAGTAAGAATCCTAACTTTACCATCATGGAGTTTAAGTGTTATGTCCCCAACTCCCTGTATCCTACAAGTATTGTCATTACCCATATACACAGTGCCTTGGTCAGAATTTCTAAAGTTGACAAACCAGTCCCTATACGGACTCATGTGAAAAGAACACCCGGAGTCCAGAATCCATTCTCTACTAATGTGATCCCTACACACAGTCAATGCCTCAGATAGGCACATCGACTCCTTTTCGGCAGCCACAGTGGCGCTGCCTTCATTTTTCTGTTCCCTAATGAACTTATAACAATTCATTTTAAGGTGTCCCATCTTCCCACAATGGTAGCACTTCTTGTCACTATCTTTATTATTATCCTGTTTGTTCTTTTTTCCATTTAGGTTCTTGTTTACTAGTCTGATGATTTTTCGGACCATTATATTTCCTTTCATTTTTACCTTTCACGAATAAGTTCGCTCCTCCTCTCCTATTGGTTCTAAGTTCTAGCTCTCTAGCCCTTATACCAGATATCACCAAGTCTAGCCTAGGTACAACTCCTGTGTACTGTAGAGAGTTCTTAACGACACTATATTCTTCAGGTAATGCATTTAAAAGGATCATAGCTTCGCTAGGGTCTCCTAGGGCTTGGTCAGTACCTTTAAGGATTTGAGTCATTTTCGTGAATTCATCCAAATTATCATCAATCGACTTACTAGTATCCATCTTGTAATTAAACAAATTTCCTTTTAAGAACACTAAATTTGGTGCAGAAATAACAGAATAAAGAGATTCGAGTTTACCCCAGAGTTGAATGGCAGTGTCCATTCCGTCAACCTTTCTGATGACCGAGTCTCCAAGGTGAAGGAAAATCAGGTTGTAAGCCTCTTCCAGGATTTCCTCCTTCGCTTCCTTTTCCATCTTTGGCCACTTTTCTGGATCCGGTTCCAGTGCCAAAGCCACCTTGTGGTGAGAAAGCAGGACTTTCATTTTCTTCTTCCAAGTAGTGAAATCCCCTTTCCCGTCAAAGATGCCAATGTCGAGTCTCATGGTCGGCATTTCTATCACCTTTTACAGTAATCACCCGATGACAATTCCGCAATCACACTCGGCAATTACTCCCCAATACAGCCCAAGCACTATTCGAACAGAAACTTAGTTTCCCAAATTCGGCAACACTGACCTTGGTCAGTAACTCGGCAGACCAAAGATTTAATTTCCCACACAACTCTCGGCAACTTAGTGGTTAAATCACCCAGACTCTTAAGCCTTCTTATACACAATCTTTCAATTTTGCCTTCCTGTTAACTCACCCTAAACCAGACAGCAACCACAATATTTTGAACAATCAACCAGCACTCGGCAACACAGAATTTCAACTCAGAGAATATGATTTGCAGAAACAATTATACACACAGGAATCAATTCCACCAATTAACACCAATTTCCTAATCACCCAGAATGCAACCGAATCTTCAACAGGAAGTTTAATTCCCAAATTGCAACCCTTGATACCCTAATCGGCAAGCTCAATTTGACCAACTCTCAGGGTCAGTTTGGTATACCCTCTTCTGTCAGTTTCTCGGCACCAAGAATTGTATCCTACAATTTAGTTTCTGTAACCAACGACCCTAGTCTTGGTTGGTAATTGGCTTGGATCTTTTAGTCAAGAAACTCGGCAACTCGAGCATTGGATGCCTTGATGGTCCTGTGATCTTTAATTCCTTTTTGGCGGTGGCTCTGTTCTTCAAGACTCTCGAATTTTTCTAGGAAATTTTGATCTTGATTTCGGCCAAAGAACAGAGTCTTGCAGGACTTGTTCTTGAATCGGCACACTGCTATTCTGCTGATGATTCTTGTTGCGCCTTTGTCTTCAATTGTTTTTGACTGTCTTGACAAGGAATTAGGGTTTTCCTTCTTGCCCTGCGTCGCTCTCTTGACCTACAGGTGGAGCCTTTTTCGTCTATGGCTGTCGTCTTCAATCTTGTTTCTTCAGTGCCTAGCTTTTAGGGTTTCTCTCTGCCCTTTTGCCGCCTGTGATGGCTGTGGGCGTCTCTAATTTTGCCCTGCGTCTTGCCCTTGTCGCTCACACACTGTCCTCTTTTGCCCTGTCTTTTTGGCGCCGAATTGAAGGAGATGTATGTTGGGCCTTGATTCTCTCCTTCGGCCCACTTGCTTCGGTCTCTGCACTTCACGGCAAAATTGATCAGTTTATCTTTCTTTTCAACCTTGCTCTCGGTTTTGAAGAAAGGATAAATCTTGGGCTTCTTGATCACCTCCGGCCCACTGATCTTGGGCTCTGATACCAATTGTTAAATTTTTGTCGCAAAATCGTCAAATCAATCAATCAAGAATGCACGATTTTTACCGTGGTTCGCCGGAAAGATTCCCGACTACATCCACGTTGAACTCCGGAATAGGGAGCTCGCTGCACTAATCAATTTCAAGATTACACACGGAATCTTGAATCCGTTTACAAATTGTAATTCCCTTAATCTCACAAAGAACCCTAATCTCTAAAAGTGACAATCTCTCAAATTCCCAATTGAAGACTACACTATCTTGGACTAGGGAATAGGCTTAACACTTAGCCAATTATCAAGGGAATACAAAAAATGAAAAACTCTCTCTAATAATCAACCTAAGTGCTCTTATATAGGATGAGCAAATAAAGGTAATTGGGACAACGGCAAGGATTGTGCCATGTGTCCCTCATCCAACGGATGACAAGGGCTTCACATTTTACAGTTCCTAATATATGTGTGGCTATCCAGTTAATGAGCTAGAAGTTTTTGATGCTTTGATTGTATGGATTTTTGGACTGATTGTGCTGTTTTTGTATTTTGTTTGTGAAGATTTGGGCACTCGCAGATTCAAAACGACAAGGATATTTAGATTTGGCAGACTTTGTTACTGCTATGCAGGTTTTATGATGAAATATTGTTTGTGGATTTCTTGTTCAATTATTGAATTGATGTAAAACTGATTTGTAGTTTATGTTCACAGCTTGTTTCTCTGGCACAAGCGGGACGAGAAATAACTTCTGATATTGTTAAAGACGGAGGCAAGTACAATGACTTTATTAAAAAAATTATAAGTTCTACTCCTTCTCATTCATTTAACAAGGAGTAACATAAATGTCTAATGTTTATTTCGAATCATTGACCATTAATGTCTAATGACATTGATTATATTTCTCTGGTTTTTCTATTACAGGCCTCATTGAGAATACTGAACCTCCATCCATGGAAGGTTTGGAAGACTTTGTAACTGTAAGGACTCTTCCTCATCTTGTTTTGTGGGGTTATTGTTTACTTGTGAGTATCAAAAATTCAAAATGTATTGCACTTTGTTAGTATTAATCTCGCCTTTATGAATTTCTTCTTCAGAAAAACAAGGGTTCAACAGTGGTTAGCGAGCCTGCTGTGAATGGTAGATAATTTTCATCTCTCATTACTTTAATTGATATTGTTGAATTAGTTGTTGTCTTGTTGACAAGTTAATGTGTAATGATGCAGGGTCTGCCTCTGCCCAGTCAAAAACTCCATCATCGGCTCAATGGTTTACATCAAAATCTGCAAAGAAAGTAAGTTTTATGTTCATTATCTGTATGCCTAGGAATATTCTGCAAATTTCGTTTAAAAATCTCTTTTATGAGTGAAGCTTGGAATTTCTCTACATGATGCACTGCCATGATTGTGTGTTTAGAGGAATCTCATATTGATCTTAACATTAAGTGTACCAGAATATACAAGTCAGCTTTACTCTGTTCCGTGGTTTGAGTTTCCTTTCTTTCCTTTTTTATTCCTCTCTTTTGCCACTCTACAATTACCAGTTTTTTCCTTTGTTTATATATCCTGTTTGGCAATAATTTTTTTCTTAATTAGCCACCATCATTTCCTACTATCACAGCTCTTGAAAGTGGTTCAGTTTGATTTTTTTATGATGGATTTTTTCCTTTCTTGTTTTTAATTGCTCAGACACCCCCTAGTGCAGTCACATCAATCATAGATGGGTTGAAGAGATTGTACATTGAAAAACTAAAGCCTTTGGAAGCTGCCTATCGCTTTAATGATTTTGTCTCTCCCTTTCTGGTAAGTAGGCTGATCATGAAATATGATACTAAAGATGTGATATCAACATTCAGTTAGCTTCATCTATTTATTCTTTGAAGCACAACTTGCAACTGGCAAAAGAGATGCATAATGCTCTCTTTAGCATGTTCTAGGCTATAGACAGAAGCTTCACTTAACTATTTGATTGATTTGTGTTTCTCTACTTGCAGACAAATAGTGATTTTGATGCTAAACCTATGGTAATGCTTTTGGGTCAGTATTCCACTGGAAAAACAACATTTATAAAACATCTGCTAAGGTGTAACTACCCAGGTTATTAAAGTACTGTGTTTTCATTTTCATTTTGTTTTAAAATGCAAATGACCACTTGATGAAAAGCTTTTATGTTTACCATGGTTTTGCTATTTGCAGGAGCTCACATAGGACCAGAGCCTACAACAGATAGATTTGTTGTTGTTATGGTATAGAGAGCCATCTTCACGGTCCATTTTAATTCCAAAGCAATTGAAATTGACTAATTAAACCTTCCATTGATGACAAAAAATCACTCAATCAAGTCAAAATTATTGAATTGGCCTAGACTATTTCTCTTTGAAAATTAGTTGTTTTTGCTGGATAACTGAGAAATGTGGTTTCAAATTAACATTTGGTTATAACATGTTTAATGATCGACCCAATTGTGTGCCTAAGCAATATCATTGTTTGTTGTTTGATCCCATTAGAGCTTCATTTTTTCATATTATTTATATTCATAAAAGATTCTAATAGTCCATTCTACTCTTGTACCCAGTCCGGACCTGATGAAAGGAGCATCCCTGGGAACACAATTGCTGTTCATGCTGATATGCCTTTCAGTGGCTTGACAACTTTTGGAGGTGCATTTTTATCAAAATTTGAGTGTTCTCAAATGCCACATCCAGTGAGTTGAAGTGTTTGTTGTCTTAATTATTTTAGATCTTATCTATCCATTAGTATGTTTGCTTTGTTATTCTCATCGATGTTATCGCTATACTTGCAGCTACTAGATCAAATTACATTTGTGGATACTCCTGGGGTTCTATCAGGCGAAAAACAGCGAACACAAAGGACCTACGATTTCACTGGTGTTATATCATGGTTTGCGGCAAAATGTGATCTCATTCTTCTTTTGTTTGATCCTCATAAACTCGACATTAGTGATGAATTCAAGCGTGTCATAGCATCTTTACGCGGTAATGATGACAAGATACGTGTTGTACTCAATAAAGCAGACCAAGTCGATACTCAACAAGTGAGCTATTTTATCACTCTCTTTATGCTCATCTTAAATGCAAAACTTGAACATCAATTTTAGTTGACTGACATTCTAATCTTATGTTGAAGCTGATGAGGGTTTACGGTGCGTTGATGTGGTCACTTGGAAAAGTTTTGAACACTCCTGAAGTTGTCCGTGTTTATATTGGGTGGGTACATCTTTCACATATTCTTCTTTTTTACAACATTAATTCATAGTTATAGAGCTACTTCTCTATTAAGAGTTTGCTATTTGTTTTGTTGCAATTTGTCACGGTGGAAGGCATAAATATTTCCGTTTTGCTGATATATATATTTACACACACACAATGAAAATATGGTTTTCTCATTTTTCATTACCTTGTAATATATGCCCAAACTTCCAACTATTATTTCTTAGTATTTAATTAGGTCAAGCATTTCAAGTCTTACTGCTATATACTAAGCTATTGCTTCTCATGTCTTCACAGCTCTTTTAATGACAAACCTGTTAATGGAGAAGTTGTTGGTCCAATAGGACGAGAACTTTTTGAGAAAGAACAAGATGACCTCCTCATGGATCTGATTGATATCCCAAAGAGAGCTTGTGATCGACGTGTACGCTCACATCCATATTTTATTTGCTTTTTTATCTGATCTGTCTATCCAATCTATATGTTACATTCTTTTAATGGTCTAACATATTCGCATAAAATAGATCAACGAATTTGTTAAGCGTGCTAGAGCTGCTAAGATCCATGCCTATATTATCAGCCATCTCAAGAAGGAGATGCCAGCCATGATGGGCAAAGCTAAGGCTCAACAACGCCTAACTGATAATCTCGAAGATGAATTTGCCAAGGTGTCTCTTAATTCCTCTCTCCTTCCCTCTCTTTTTCACATTTTTTTTCTATCTATTTACGTAGCCATTGAAACACAGGTCCAAAGGGAATTCCATCTACCAGCAGGAGATTTCCCAAATGTGGAGCACTTCCGTGAGGTCTTGAACGGATACACCATCGATAAATTTGAGAAACTGAAGCCGAAGATGATTCAAGCTGTAGATGACATGCTTGCTTATGAAATCCCAGAGCTATTGAAGAATTTCAGAAATCCATACGAATAGAATCCTGGCAAGTGAAGCTGCTGCTGCTGATACATTGTTGTATTTTTCTATGCTCTATTGCATAGTGCTGCCCTAATATTTCAAGCATCTCGTAGTGGTATGAGCTTAGATTGTCCTAATATGAAGGACAATCAGGTTAAATTTTGTTTGGTTATACTATATGAGGAGCTGTTGAGAAACTCAGATATTCCTTGTTTTCATGATATGAATGCATGGCTTTGATGAATGTTCTTAATTTTCCGTGTTTTTATCACTCCTGAATCAAAATCAACCAATGTGTATATATATATACACACATACACGGTCTGATTCAAGTAAAATTCATGTGAATTTTATGTGGACCGTAAGGACTAATAAAGACAAAAGTCTTATGTCCTTTAGTTGAATGTGGATTTTATGTGGATTGTAAGGTGTGAATTGAAGTCTGACCGTATATTATAGACGCACATACAAAACTAGTGAAATATTTGATCTTTAACTACGGTTTAGTATCGAATGAAGTAAGGAACCATGACATATATGTTGAAAATCAATTATATTTTGAGAGATTTGAAAAAGTAATATCTTGTTGGTATTTTTTTAAACATAACATATGTTATATGTTTCACAGAGTATGGAGTGTAAATTAAATTCATGTTTGAATCGAAATTGAGATATTGATACAAGTTCATTTTATCTGAATTGGACAAATTCATATTCATATATGAAAGAGGTTGATAATAAAATTACAAATTCATGTTTGAATTGAAATTAATTTTTTTCTCCTTATCAGAGGTTCAGAGGTTGATAGTAACTTTTTTCTCCTTATTCATATATTGATACAAATTCATGTTTGAATTGAAATTAATTTTTTTCTCCTTATTAGAGGTTCAGATGTCTGTTATCGAATAAAATTACTAGTTCCGAACGAATTGAAAAAAAAATTGTATAAATTCTCTCTTTAGCCATCACCTTTTTTTTTTCCTTGAAATATAAAAATTCATTCATATATTAAAACGTTATAAATATATAATTACACGATGATAAAAATTCGAAAATAAACTTTAAATAACTTAATATTCAAGTCTAAGTACTATAAACCTAACAAATATAAAACCTGAATGTCTTACAAACTGTGGCCTCAACAAGCCTAGAGTTCCCATCAGCCCGGATGTCGATTGCTACTCCAAATAATATAATAAAATTTCAACTCGCGGGCCCACTTTAACTTTATCCTGTGAATCCCAAAGAGAAGGATACGATCCAACGGCTGTCATTTAAAATTCGAAGAACTTCGTTACCATAAAGAACAAGAAAAATACAACCTTCATTGTTCAACTGAATTGTAAAATCCAAAGGGAGAAGATGAAGATGGCAAAAAGATTCGAAGGCAAGGTAGCGATCGTGACGGCTTCGACTCAGGGAATCGGCTTTGGCATCGCTGAACGGCTCGGCTTAGAAGGCGCCTCCGTCGTCGTCTCTTCACGAAAGCAGGTCTCTTTTAATCTTTTTTCGATTTTGCTCGAATTCGATTATGACTCAAGCTTTCGATTGAGCTGTATATTATAAAATTCTCACTGATTTTGTTTTTTTTTTTATAAATATGATAAATTGATTGGTGCAATCATTGCAGAAAAATGTGGATGAAGCAGTTGAGAAACTCAAAGCTCGAGGAATCGAAGTTTTTGGAGTTGTTTGTCATGTGTCAAATGGACAACACAGAAAGGATCTCATAAACAAAACTATTGAGGTGAGGAATTCAGTGGCATTTATTTAGGTTACCCTACTATTGACTTTGATTAAATTGGAAAAAAAAAATTTCTTTCAATAAACAAAATTGTTGATGTTAGAAATTACCCTGTTGAATTTTTGTAGACTTTTCAAATAGCTCGCAAGTAGCTTTTACTAGTAGAACTTTTAAAGTAAAACTTTGGATTAAAAAAAAAAATTTAAGGGTATGGTTTTGAACGAGAGCTTTTATTAAAAATTATAAAATTATTTAATTAGATAAGTTTTTTTAAGTTATGTTATGAAAGAAATGAGATAATGTTGTTAAATTAAATAAAGGTATCATAGATAATTGAATCCTTTAAAAAAGTTTTTCAAGCAAGCCAAATTTTGAGCTTTTGTTAGTAGAGTCCGTTTGGTATAACTTTCAAATAAAACTTCTTCAAGTAGAGCTTTTAGATGTAGAGATTTTGATAATAAAAAAATTTAGATGTTTGGTTGTGAGTGAGAATTTTTATTAAACATTATAAAATTACTTTATTGGACAAGTTTTTTTTAGTTGTGTTATGAAAGAAATGAATTAATGTTATTAAATTAAATAAGAATATTATAGACAATTTAAATCTTTAAAAATGCTTTCCAAGTTCTAATAACAAAACTCAAATTTTGAGATTTTGCTAGCAGAGGCAAAATAGCTTTTTTTATCCTCAAAAGCTTTACTTAAAATGCAATCAAACGTCATCAAAAATTTTAAAAAGAGCTTTTAGGATTAAAAAAGCTCTTTTACTTCTACTAAAAATCATACCAAACAGGCACGTAGAGGCAAAATAACTTTTTTAATCCTCAAAAGTTCTACTTAAGGTCCGTTTAGTATAGTTTTTCAAATAGAGTTTCTTTAAGTGTAATATTTATTAATAGAGCTTTTAGAAATAGAGTTTTTAATTAAAAAAAAAAAGTTGTAATTGTTTGGTTGTAAGTGAAAGTTTTTATTAAAAAAATATAAAATTATTTTATTGGACAAATTTTTTTTAAGTTGTGTTATGAAATAAATGAAATAATATTGTTGAATTACATAAGGGTATTATAGACAATTTAACATTTCAAAAAAAAATTTCTAAACTCTACTCTCAATTTGAGCTTTTGCTAATAGAGACAAAAATAAATTTTTTTTTTTTTTTTAATTCTCAAAAGCTCTACTTAAAATGCAACCAAACACCATAAAAAATAAAATTTAAAAGAGTTTTTAAGATTAAAAAAGCTATTTTATCTCTACTAGAAATCATACCAAACAGACACTTAAAATGCAACCAAACACCGCCAAAAATTTTGAAAAGAGTTTTTGGGATTAAAAAAACTATTTTACCTCTATTAGAAGTCATACCAAACAGACACTTAATGTCAGATGACAGCTAATGTTTTGTTTCCTAAATACAATAGAAATCCATGGGTCCAACTCAACTCAAAAAGTAGCTCAAGAGTTTAGAGTTGCCTTAAGCTTATATTCACATATAGATTTTCAGCCCACGTGGAATATTTTCTTAACTAGCACTCGCTTATACTCGACAGCCAATGATTCTATTCAATAGCCATTGTGGATTTGTTACCATTCTTCCATCCCAAACATACTCTTAGATTTGTGGAATTTGAAAGTATTGTTTGTTTTCTCAGTGGCGGTTTCATGTTGTTTTGTTTGCTAATGCTAATTGGTTGGATCTTGATTGTGTCTCTTTCAGAAATATGGGAAAATAGATGTGGTCATTTCAAATGCTGCTGCCAATCCCTCTGTTGATTTTATTCTGCAAACTAAAGAATCTGTGCTTGACAAGTTATGGGAAATCAATGTCAAATCCGGTATACTTTTTCTGCAGGTAATTGCTTTCTCTTAAAATTCATGCAGGAAATATGAAAAGAAATATTGCCGTGGCATGAAGAACACATGCATTTTTTATAATGAGCATCACATAGTCTACAGTCCATACATATGCACTTCCAATAGCAAGTCTGATGAAAAATACAAATTTCCATGTATTTTTGTCACTGAAATATACAGTTACTGCCTTTCAAATACGCATATACACACACAGAGAGAGAGTTGGTGGCATTGTTTTAAGTGCAATATAGGCTTATTTCTTTATTAATTTTCTGCAGGATGCTGCTCCTCAGTTGCAGAAGGGTTCTTCAGTTGTTTTGATTTCCTCCATAGCTGGCTATCAACCACAGTCATCTATGGCTATGTATGGAGTTACTAAGACAGCTCTGTTTGGGTTGACCAAGGTAGGTTTTTTGTTTTCAAATTTTATAGCAGTTCATTTTGTCAAGAAATCTAAAAAAAACCAAAATACTATTTTCATCGTCTTGCTCTCAACCTTCTATGATCTTCATTTAGGCACTTGCAGCTGAAATGGCTCCAGATACTCGTGTCAATTGTGTCGCTCCTGGTTTTGTACCAACACAGTTTGCCAATTTCATCACAAGTAACGATGGCATTGTAAGTATTTTTCCTAGCCTTGAGTTTCCGAGTTCTTGTTCAAGTTATGACATTTGCCATTAACTGAATATGTGTTGGCTGTTATTGCAGAGACAGACCATCGAACAGAACACTTTACTCAATAGACTCGGCACCACAGGAGACATGGCTGCTGCTGCTGCTTTCTTGGCATCTGATGATGCTTCTTACATTACTGGAGAAATTCTGGTGGTGGCTGGAGGAATGCCCTCCCGAC